>OY740779.1:17444247-17619409 GCA_963513935.1 Aphrophora alni
GGTCTAAGGACACAATAAGCCTACAGCTGACGTCCTGGAGGTCAGGAGTCTCTGTATCAAATTTTCTTGAAAGAAAAAATAATTTTGATAGTTGTCATAAAGTTTAATTTGTTCAAATACAACTTCCTACGGTGAGAACCTGTTTATGGTAGAAGTGAAGCAAGTTTAGTCTCTCTCTCTCTCTCTCTCTCTCTCTCTCTCTCTCTCTCTCTCTCTCTCTCTCTCTCTCTCTCTCTCTCTCTCTCTCTCTCTCTCTCTCTCTCTCTCTCTCTCTCTCTCTCTCTCTCTCTCTCTCTCTCTCTCTCTCTCTCTCTCTCTCTCTCTCTCTCTCTCTCTCTCTCTCTCTCTCTCTCTCTCTCTCTCTCTCTCTCTCTCTCTCTCTCTCTCTCTCTCTCTCTCTCTCTCTCTCTCTCTCTCTCTCTCTCTCTCTCTCCTTGTGACGTCGATGATTAGTTGTATTTCTTATTAATAGAAATTAACTGTAATGTTTTCAAGCGTCGTTTTTTGTTTGTTTTCATCATCATATTTTCCCTCTAAATATAGACTGTGGGAAAGTAAAATGGGCACATGCCTGTTGAATTATGAATAAAGTTTAATCAATATCAGCTGCCGCGTTTGGTCACGACTACTCGCACAGATCAATGTAGAGCGGTTTCATTGTATTTCATAAAATAACAACAACAAACAATACTGTTATTATTTCATCAAATTTTTAAACTCGTATAATAGTTTCTGAGAAAAATCAGTAGTGTGGTATTGAGATTAAAATTTTTTTTTGCAAATAACCAATACAATTTGTTGTGGTTATGTTTAAATTTAATTTCATAAAAATCAGTAGAGCCGTTTTAAAGAGAGTTTGTGTGTTTTGGTCCTAAGGCAAGTACCAAAATATTGACGAAGGACACTACATTTTTTTTTTCAATACTAAGAGAAGTAACAGTTTATCATTCAAATTTCTTTTCATACAGAATTTTAAATAAAGTTAATACAATAGATCTATTCTTTTATAGTTTTTTTTTTTTTTTTTTTTTTCTTTTTCAAAAAGTGTTACAGAGAAAAAATGTAACGCTAATGAATAATTAAATAATGATGACAGGCTGTTATTTTTGCTTTTTGTGTTTTAGTTGTCCAGTATATTAAGGTAATCGTTAAAAAAAAATTCGACCTCCATTTTGTGACTCTTCACTTTTCATAACCTCACGAAACCAAAAAACGATTTCTACCTTTCTGTCCGTCCGTCGTCGTTGTCGTCTGTAGGTAAGCACGATAGCGGCCACAGAAATTAAAATAGGAACATGAAATTATTAATAATAAGTAACCTTTTGAATAAAAAATAATATTTAAAAATATCCGAAAATAAAAAAAAAATCTTAAAATCTAAATTCAAAATAAAAAAATGGGGTGTCTATAAGTAGCCTAATTAAAAATTTTCAGCTATATTGGAAAATGGCTGTCGAATTTAAAAAAATTAAAATACACCATTTTATTAAAAGTAGGGAAGGTTTCTGTCGTCCTATATTTTCAGAGATACCAATGGTGGCCCAGTTAATATTGACGTTGTAAATTCCATGTCAAAGTTTACATGAACTTATTTTTTTATCCATTATCAGTCTCCATCATTATTTAAATACAAAACGACAGTTCTTGACACGAAGTGACGTTGAAAGCTATTTTCAGAATTAATAAAACTAAACCCTGTTGATGTCACGTGACATTATTTCAATATGGCGACTCTGTGACATTATTTGTTAATAAAGCAGCGCTGTCAATACTTTTATCACATCCTGAAACTTCACTGGCGGCTTAATTTACACAGTTTACCAGTTGAAGAGTACAGTTTTTATTCCTTAGAGAATTTTCCTTCTGAAGTAAATCTGTTGTCGGCGCCAATTTTGGATTTGCGCAGTGTTTTTCATTAAACAAAATCTTTAAAATGAGGTATTTCTCGGTGGGGTTTTACATTTAGAAATCTTGAGTTGACTCTCCCCCCCCCCCAAAAAAACATTTAGGGTTGTGGTGAATTCACATTACAATGGAAAAAAATAGTTTAAAACAAAAACATGTCTAAAGTTTTAGGTTTATACCTTTTCTAGTTAAAATGTTATTTGATTGTCCAGGGATTTTTGTACACCTTGTAACAGAGTGCCAGTTTTTAACAAAAATAATTATGGTTGTGGTTTCGTTTGTCCCCCAGAACAACTCTTTATTGTAAGCAGATATAGCCTAATTGGGATTTATTGAAACATCAGCTGTTAGCAATGAAAATTGCTATTTATTTGTTGCCATAACAACGAGTTTTCTCATTGTTGAGTAATTTCAGACAGGAATCTAGTAGGTGGTAAACTTGTAGTAGTTTACAATTGATTTTTTTATTCCATCATGACTTTACCTTTAAAAACACGCATAGATTCAGTGTTATTATTAATGTGAACGGAGTTTATCAACCGGGTTAAGAAAGTTTAAGGGACGGTGCAATGTATTCGCTTATAAAAAGCTTGTTAGTAAGTTTGAAACCATCGGGTCCTTTGGAGATAATAAGAGGCTAAGGAAGACCTTCAATTGTAAGAGGGAGTCTGTTGAAGAACTGAAAGAAGCAAATATTCATCCTGCCTCTTCAGGGATTGAATGGCGGACATTTCTTAATAACTTTAACAAGTAGAATTTGACTTAATTGTAAGTTTTTGAAACTAAATTTCCTTTACTTTTCAAAGGAATTTATGTAGTCAAAACAAATAAACAATTATAGTTCTAACTTATTTTTAAAAGACCCAGCACATCCTGAGTACAAAATCAATACCATTTCAAACTTGTTGAAGTAAAATACATAAATAGCATAGTTTAAACAAAATGCAACTCAAAATAAACATTTTAATACATATTTAAGTTCAAATGAGAAACACAGGTGTCTTATTTACCTTAATGTCCATTCTATTTATTTATTGGTTCTGATGTTTCTCACACACATATGAACCCGTGACCTACAGCTTCCCACATTAATCTCTTCTCCCTCTGGATAATTTAATGAATTTCGAAATACTTCCGCTATGTACAACCCTCACTTCTGTCAGCTGATGTTAAATATGCATTTTATTAAAAGTCTAAATGGTTGGCGGAGTATTTTAATATGCGTCAACTCGTCTGTCTGTGGAAGTAGAGCATTTACGAGTATAACCATTCAAAAACCTCAATGTTTAATATTAAAACAGAGACAAAATTCGTTTTAATTCTAAAAAACGTTCAAATTGCTATCCAGTACAGGGTGAGTTTGATAATAGTGAAAGTATGGACTTCTGTTTTGTGATTGTCCTGACTTCAGCAAACGGAAAAAGTGATTGGTTTTTAGGTTAGGTGAAGGATGATAGCGACCCAAAAATAGGTTAAAGAAATGAAATCTTTTGAACCTAACCTGAACTTCAATCTAACCTAACCTAACCTAACCTAACGTAACCTAACCTAACCTAACCTAACCTAACATGAATTTCAATCTAACCTAACCTAACCTAACCTAACTAACCTAACCTAACCTAACCTAACCTAACCTAACCTAACCTAACCCAACCCAACGTTACCTAACCTAACTTAACCTAACCTAAACTAACCTAACCTAACTAACCTAACCTAACCTAACATGAATTTCAATCTAACCTAACCTAACCTAACCTAACCTAACCTAACCTTACCTAACCTAACCTCACCTAACCTAACCTAACCTAACCTAACCTAACCTAACCTAACCTAACCTAACCTAACCTAACCTATTGAAATTTTAAAAAATCGATTTCAAAATGTCGAAGTAGCGACAATTTTAAACTGTGTTCATATTTAGTATGTTATTCAACATATAAATTAAATTACGTAAACACATATCGATTCTGTAAGTTTATCGGATTTTGTCTTTTTGTTTTATGTCTGTTTTGTAGTTAAATATTTCATAAGTGTCTGTGTTTTATGTGAATCTTAAATGTTTTAACGATTTCAGAAGAGTGAAGATGGAGTAAATCTCCGAAAGTCACGTGACGGACAAAACAAAAGTAAATTTTAAATGTTTAACAACCTAACCTAACCTAACCTAACCTAACCTAACATAACCTAACATAACCTAACCTAACCTAACCTAACCTAACATAACCTGTGACTTGGATACTAAATACTAAATATCAATTCAAGGCTACAATTAAAATAAATAATTTGTGGAACAGATTAAAAATGACTCAAATCAACAGTAATTACAAGCAAAACTCGAGAATTAAATTGCCAAAGAAAATCTGTTTCAAAATAGTATCGAATAAGTATTTACATTTCTTAAAAACAGTTTATAGAATAGTCATTAAATTATTTCATACATCATTAAAGTTAATCCTTCATTTAATCATTAATTTCAGTTTCTAGAACATTAATTAACTGTTAATAGATCATTAAAACCTTCATTATTTAAAGTCCCAATGTCGGTCAATTAAATATTTAATTGTATAATAAAGTTTGGTTTTTGTTTTCCCCCCTATAATTAATTTAATTTTTTTCTGATTGAATTACAGTTTCAAAAGATTGTTTTGGTTAATATTGCATCTAATTTAAGTAGAGTTTATATTTAAATATTTATGAATTGTTTAAATTTTATTTATTGTATTTTTGTTGTTCACAAGTTTTTTTACCAAATTGTCTACTGGCATAACCTATAAATTAATGCACGAGCATAAAATTATCATAGTAGTATTTCAGCTGAAGAATTAACAGAAGTCGTTCAGTTATTAAGTATTAGAATTTACAGAATAAAACAAGATTCATTTGATTATTTTTCGGTTGAACAACTCAAGATTAGATTTAGGTTCAGTGAAGATACATGTTCTTTCTCTTTTTTACACTCTCTCCTCAAGAGTGTTACTCTATGACGCACTTTTACCCCTACTGACCACTTTTACGGACCTTTTACACTCATGTCCTCTCTCTGTCTCCCTCTCTCAATTTATTTCGCTGATGGGTTTTCAGCTCTCTCTCTCTCTCTCTCTCTCTCTCTCTCTCTCTCTCTCTCTCTCTCTCTCTCTCTCTCTCTCTCTCTCTCTCTCTCTCTCTCTCTCTCTCTCTCTCTCTCTCTCTCTCTCTCTGCTTACGTTTTAAACCTTCTGTTCCACACTACCGCCAGAATTATGTCACTGTCACCAATGGACAAATTGTTAATTAAATAAGATTTTATGAAACAAAGTTTTCAACAGATAATTAGATACCTTGTATATATGCATAAAACTTGCTGTTTACAAAATTATAAAAAAGGTTACACATCATACAGACTTATTGTGTAAATATTTCATAAAAAAATGCCTCGAACTGCAGAAGAATTAGTAATAACTAAAAATAAATTTTCTTAGTCTCTTCTTTTCAATATCATTGAAATTTTTCCCACTGTCTTGTTTCTCCATTTTAAAAACTGAATACAGTCTGGCGCTTAAAAGTAAGCTTAGTGGAATTTTATAGCATTATGTCAACTATTTATAGCTATGGAAACAAAATTGTAAACAGACAACATAACCTAAAAAAATTTTTTTTTGATCATATGTTTAAAAACAGTCATTTTCTCAAATTAATCATTCTTAAGTTAATGGGTGATCAGAGAATCTTTGTATTTAATATTTTATGGAATCAAAACGTTAAATTTAATTAGCCATTAGATTAATCTGTCATTACTAATTGATCACGAACTGGCCGATGATCAACTCTAGTTTAATTCTAGATACTGGCTGATGCATAATACAATTATAAATTGATACCACAAAGAGAAGCATAGACAATTGCCTCCGAAGAAGTTTAAAACTTCAAATTTTCGAAAGTTCAAATGCTATTAAATCCAAAAAATTGAGTCAATTTATAAAAAAAAACCCGTAAATTTATAAAATTTTGTACAGAACCACACTATAAAGTATAGAATTTTCAGTAAGGAATTTTAAAGTTACTTGTCATATTGGAAAACGACAGCTGTTTCTCAAAGTTTCCAAAAAATGTTTTTATAAATATCATGAAAAATAACGAGAATTTCCTATTTAATGTTTTTAGTACTACCAATAGTTACGAGATGCCCCCGGGAAAATGGTCACCTTGGGTATTCTGTAAGTATACATTAATGACTTCTTTATTTATAAAAGAGTACAATGATATATCATGATGATACAGTCTCATGGAGTAACGGAAGAATTAATGATTAACTTAATATAAACATAATATAGCCTATCCTAAAGTGATAAATTATTTAACGGCCATTTTGTATTTTGAACAAAATAAATTCATATCATTTGAACGGTGGATTGTAGAGAGTTAAAATTTCGGATGCTGTATAATGTTATAAAGATCCAATTTGAGATAAATTATCAACCGATTTCCTTTACTCATTTCAAAATGGCGGCCATTTATAATTTTTGCCGTCGAATGTATTATTAAAAAATGACAAGAGATAAAATTTTAACGAAAAATAAAATATTTTAAAATTAAAATTTCTATATGGCAAGAACAACATATTTTTTAGTGATGAATGATTTTTTTCCCCCGAGAGTTCTGTTAATCTTTATTTAATTCTAAATAGATAGTAAACAAATAGAAGTTTTAGAAATTCAACATTTAAAACGAAATAGTCACATCAAAATATATTATATTATTGTTTCTTCAAAAAACAAAATGGAGGATAGAAAACTAACCATTTTAGAGCGTATTTTTTATGGACTTTTTCCTATATTTTTATCCATGCAACACGCACTAAAATTGTTCTCCATGAGACACCCTGTACACATAAATAAATCTATAATGTAGATAACATTAAAGGACTTACTGTATATTATCGACATTGCAGAACAGGTTTTCAGTCTTTCAACTTACCTGCAACAGAAATGGTTTAATATGTACATACTTTATAATGTTCAATTTTGTACACAAGTCAATAGTAAAATAATTTTAATATACGAAATATTGCAGAAACATTGCACAAACTTTCCCACTCGTTCATCCTTAAAACCAAATAAACAAGTTAGATGGCCATCATGGTACTCACCCAGCCCTATAATACAAGCAGATCCTCTAAATGTAACGCCCAAAAGTTGGTCTCTTAGGCCTTGTAGGAAATGTTAAATTGTATTGGCAGATCAAGGAGTCTTATCCAGTAGTGTGTTTGTTTAAAACAGTTGTTACACAGGTTTTCTGAACCTCGTAATTGTGTATATCACTATTTTCTTGACGTCAGCTACGCCTTGCAGGGATATAGATGTGAATAAAAACTAATCTCCACTTGCTTTGCGAGGTTAGGTTAGGTTAGGTTAGTTTAGGTTAGGTTAGTTTAGGTTAGGTTAGTTTAGGTTAGGTTAGTTTAGGTTAGGTTAGGTAAGGTATGGTATTGTTAGGTTGGGTTAGGTTAGGTTAGGTTAGGTTAGTTTAGGTTAGGTTAAGTTAGGTTAGGTTAGGTAAGGTAAGGTTAGGTTAGGTTAGGTTAGGTTAGGATAGGATAGGTTAGGTTAGGTTAGGTTAGGATAGGTTAGGTTAGGTTAGGTTAGGTTAGGTTAGGTTAGGTTAGGTTAGGTAAGGTATGGTATTGTTAGGTTGGGTTAGGTTAGGTTAGGTTAGGTAAGGTAAGGTTAGGTTAAGTTAGGTTAGGTTAGGTAAGGTAAGGTTAGGTTAGGTTAGGTTAGGTTAGGATAGGATAGGTTAGGTTAGGTTAGGTTAGGATAGGTTAGGTTAGGTTAGGTTAGGTTAGGTTAGGTTAGGTTAGGTTAGGTTAGGTTAGGTTAGGTTAGGTAAGGTAAGGTTAGGTTAGGTTAGGTAAGGTATGGTATTGTTAGGTTGGGTTAAGTTAGGTTAGTTAGGTTAGGTTAGATTAGGTTAGTTTAGTTTAGGTTAGGTTAGGTTAGGTTAGGTAAGGTTAGGTTAGGTTAGGATAGGTTAGGTTAGGTTACGTTAGGTTGGGTTAAGTTAGGTTAGTTAGGTTAGGTTAGGATAGGTTAGGTTAGGTTAGGTTACGTTACGTTAGGTTGGGTTAAGTTAGGTTAGGTTAGGTTAGGTTAGGTTAGGTTAGTTTAGTTTAGGTTAGGTTAGGTTAGATGTATGATCGCTGTGGCAGAAGCCGTTTAACATTTAACCAGTAGTGTGTTTGTTTAAAACAGCTGTTACACTTCTGGAGATTGTAATTGTGTTAGGTTAGGTTAGGTTAGGTTAGGTTAGGTTAGGTTAGGTTAGGTTAGGTTAGGTTAGGTTAGGTTAGGTTAGGTTAGGTTAGATTAGGTTAGGTTAGGATAGGTTAGGTTAGGTTAGGTTAGGTTAGGTTAGGTTAGGTTAGATTAGGTTAGGTTAGTTAGGTTAGGTTGTACAGTCCTTCATGACAGCTATCGTATAGAGAATCATTATTTTTAGTTTGCTAGAGGTATAATTTGATTAAAATCTGTCCACACGTTTTAGGCAGTTACGCACTGCACTACACGACAGACAGATTTTAAAGGGCTCAGTGGACGTGAAATCGTCATAGATTTTTTACTTCCACTTTCAAGCTCCATTTTTTTGACGTCTGCACGATAATTGCCACAGATTTTAAATTAGGAAAGTAAAAATTGTTATAGAGGACTATAGTGTGCTCATGTAAATCGCCATTGAAATTTAGTAAAATTGAATTTAAAATTTCTAAAAGACGACATTTTAAACAGTTTTTTTGATTATATCTCGTTTGTTATTGAAATTTTAATACTATAAATTATATTAAAATGTGCAGAAATAAGTTATTTACCAACTTTACAACCTTATGACAAATTATTATCGTCAAAAATGTAATTTTAAAACCTTACCTCCCAAAAAATGAGAGATTTATAGATTTACGAAAGCTGCGTCACACTGTAAATCTTCGCGGCCTTGTAAAGCCAAGACACGAGTGAAGATCTTTTATATACAGGGTGGTAAAAAAACCTTACCACCTCATATAAAAAGGAAGAAAAATGGTTCACTTGAAGGTATGTCCTAAAACGTTTAGTTTTCCGTCTGTCTGTCTGTATGTGTTTTTTACTTAATACGTTATAACTTATCTTAGGAACCTCTGAAGATATCAACTTCAAACTTGGTACATGTATTACACCTAATAAGACCCATTTTGCTGTGGAATATTAAGTTTATACTTTGTACCATTTCAAAATGGCGGCCATTTAAAATTTATAAATCTCAATATCTCAAATTTACAGGAGACAAAAAAGTTGCTAATTTTACCTCCTAAATAACAGTGTATAAATTATTAAGATTATATATATATATATATATATATATATATATATATTGATTAATTGAGTTTTTTCAATTTTATGGAAATTAACTACATGGGAATTTTGTAGTAGTAATGTCAAAATATTATGTTTCTAGTTCGAAAATTGTTATTGTTAAGTTATTTTATAAATCATTCCTTCAAATCCTTATGTCATTATTCAAATAGCAAAATTTTAATCATTTTTTTTTTTTTTGTAATTTTTTATTTTGTTCCCAACATTTATAGTTCTTGTTATATTGAGCATTTCGTTATAACAACCAAACTTTAATGTTATTTTGTAAATGAAACAATGCTGCAGTTATACACTTTTTTATTGACTGTGATAATAATACTGTCATTTTGCACTCTAACTTATTGCTTATTAACAACTAATTAGTACTAATTATTTATAAAATAACTTAACAATAACAATTTACGAACTACAAACATAATATTTCGACATTACTACCACAAAATTCCCATGTAGTTAATTTCCATAAAATTGCAAAAACTCAATTAATCAATATATATAATCTTAATAATTTATACACTGTTATTTAGGAGGTAAAATTAGCAACTTTTTTGTCTCCTGTAAATACTGTAGTTTGTAAAATTTATCGATTTTGAGATATTAAGATTTAGATATTTAAAATGGCTGCCATTTTGAAATGGTGCAACGTATAAACGTGATATTCCATACCAAAATGGGTCTTATTAGATGTAATACATGTACCAAGTTTGAAGTTGATAACTTCAGAGGTTCCTAAGATATAACGTAAACAACACATACAGACAGACAGACGGAAAACTAAACGTTTTAGGACATGCCTTCATGTGAACTTTTTTTCTTCCTTTTTATTTGAGGAATCATATCAAAAAGTCCAGAAAGGGTTTTTTCACCACCCTGTATATTTACACACTCTAGGACTGTTACCATCTAAAAAGTAGAAATATAAATATACAATTATGAAATCAGAAAACGTTTGTAGCAACAGTATTAAACCAACTGTTAACCTATAATAGTCCAATACAATTTAACATTTGCTACAAGAAGTTAGGGTGTTACATTTAGAGGTTCTGCTCATATTACTCATATTTTGGGGCTGGGTAAGTACTATATTGGCGTTAATCAATTGGTTTTACTTATCACATAATACGAGAAAGTGAAAAATAAGAGTTCCGCCATTTAAAGTGGTTTGTATCTTCAAGGGACACACATAGATCAATTTTGACACACCCTGTATACAAATGTCCAAATAAACTCTACCAATAATATCAACAGTCAATCTTTATCAAATAATACGAAAAACAGAATGTAATTACAACTTAGCTTCCGGAAAGCTGTTATATCCTCACAGATCAATAACCTTCATCTGTCACAATATAGGCCAGTCTATCTATTGCATTGTTTATACCTTCGGCAAGACATCTCTTCCAGTTTTAACTCTATAAGTCACAGTGTGTACAACTCTAGTCATCAATCTTTCACAACAAATTGAATCTCCTTGACGTGACTGTACAAAGTTTCGGACATGACTGTACATCTGTGTGATTGCCTTTAAAATTAATAATTCAAAACACGCAGTCGAGTGACACGTTATAGATAAATGGTATTAATTTACATTTTTTTGGTTTGAAATATTAATTTTTTTTTGTCTCGCGAAACGTATAAATTGGTGGTGCAGTTGACAGGTGTTTTGCGGGTGCATCGGAAGTGAACCATACACCAATTTGTAATCTCATAACTTTCTTAACTACTGATCAAGCAGGAATTTGTTTATAAAAGTACAAACTATCATTTGTAAAAAAAAATCACAATTAATTGCCCAGTTAATTAAGTTAACCTAACCTAACTCAATCTTACTTTACGACATGTACAACACCACAACTTAACCTAACCTAACCTAATCAAACAAACCTAGCAACACAAACAACAACATACTTCAGCTTAAAATGTTTTCACTCCTGTTCATATATAAATATCATCAGGTAATATTGACAATTTAAATTTTGTGTTTTCTACAAATGATAGTTTGGATGTTTATAAACAAATTCCTGCTTCATTAGTTCACATTCATTTTGATAATAAAGTGTTCAGATTTCAGACGCTGTATGTATCAGGTTTGTGGAATAGATAAGCCGGATGTTGGTTGGTTGTATGGAACATAGGCTTCGAAATGGCAGGGAATCATATTCACCACTTAGAGGGAAGATCCTTACATAAGGGTTGAAATACCCCTCACTACATCCAAACACATCTAACAAATTGTATACATATATGGTGTTTACATTACACAAATATTGACAAGCGTGTCTCCACATTCTGAGGGTTGTATTCAATCGTTGAAAATAAATTATTATTTAAAAAAAAAAAACTTCTTTGACCACTGTGGTGAATTTCACAACTATTTAGTTGAATATTTCCGTAACAACAAACTTAGAAAAACACGCAAATAATTAAACACCAAACACAAATGGTTAATTATTTGTTTATTCTCTTAATTTCCTGATGAACATTTCAATAACAATGTTATCATTATCTGAGGATAGGTACTCCTAACCTCAAAGTTTAGGTAAGATTAGGTTAGGTTAGGATAGGGTTAAGTTAGGGTTAGGTTAGGTTGTGGTGTCGTACATGTCGTAAAGTAAGATTAGGTTAGGTTAGGTTAGTTAAGTTAGGTTTGGTTAGGTTAGTTAGGTTAGGTTAGGTTTGGTTAATATAGTTAGGTGCAATACGTGGTGGCAAGTGCAATACGTGGTGGCTAAGATAGGCTTCCCGTCCTCAATTTTAATACGTGGCGGCTAAGATAGACTTCCCGTCCTCAATTGCAATACGTGGTGACTAAGATAGGCTTCCCGTCTTCAATTTTAATACGTGGCGGCTAAGATGGGCTTCCCGTCCTCAATTGCAATACGTGGTGGCTAAGATAGGCTTCCCGTCCTCAATTGCAATACGTGGTGGCTAAGATAGGCTTCCCGTCCTCAATTGCAATACGTGGTGACTAAGATGGGCTTCCCGTCCTCAATTGCAATACGTGGCGGCTAAGATAGACTTCCCGTCTTCAATTTTAATACGTGGCGGCTAAGATGGGCTTCCCGTCCTCAATTGCAATACGTGGTGACTAAGATGGGCTTCCCGTCCTCAATTGCAATACGTGGTGGCTAAGATAGGCTTCCCGTCTTCAATTGCAATACGTAATGGCTAAGATAGGCTTCCCGTCCTCAATTTTAATACGTGGCGGCTAAGATAGACTTCCCGTCTTCAATTGCAATACGTGGTGGCTAAGATAGGCTTCCCGTCTTCAATTGCAATACGTGGTGGCTAAGATAGGCTTCCCGTCCTCAATTTTAATACGTGGCGGCTAAGATAGACTTCCCGTCTTCAATTGCAATACGTGGTGGCTAAGATAGGCTTCCCGTCTTCAATTGCAATACGTGGTGGCTAAGATAGGCTTCCCGTCCTCAATTTTAATACGTGGCGGCTAAGATAGACTTCCCGTCTTCAATTGCAATACGTGGTGGCTAAGATAGGCTTCCCGTCTTCAATTGCAATACGTGGTGGCTAAGATAGGCTTCCCGTCCTCAATTTTAATACGTGGCGGCTAAGATAGACTTCCCGTCTTCAATTGCAATACGTGGTGGCTAAGATAGGCTTCCCGTCCTCAATTTTAATACGTGGCGGCTAAGATAGACTTCCCGTCTTCAATTGCAATACGTGGTGGCTAAGATAGGCTTCCCGTCCTCAATTTTAATACGTGGCGGCTAAGATAGACTTCCCGTCTTCAATTGCAATACGTGGTGGCTAAGATAGGCTTCCCGTCCTCAATTTTAATACGTGGCGGCTAAGATAGGCTTCCCGTCTTCAATTGCAATACGTGGTGGCTAAGATAGGCTTCCCGTCCTCAATTTTAATACGTGGCGGCTAAGATAGACTTCCCGTCTTCAATTGCAATACGTGGTGGCTAAGATAGGCTTCCCGTCCTCAATTTTAATACGTGGCGGCTAAGATAGACTTCCCGTCCTCAATTGCAATACGTAATGGCTAAGATAGGCTTCCCGTCCTCAATTTTAATACGTGGCGGCTAAGATAGACTTCCCGTCTTCAATTGCAATACGTGGTGGCTAAGATAGGCTTCCCGTCTTCAATTGCAATACGTAATGGCTAAGATAGGCTTCCCGTCCTCAATTTTAATACGTGGCGGCTAAGATAGACTTCCCGTCTTCAATTGCAATACGTGGTGGCTAAGATAGGCTTCCCGTCTTCAATTGCAATACGTGGTGGCTAAGATAGGCTTCCCGTCCTCAATTTTAATACGTGGCGGCTAAGATAGACTTCCCGTCTTCAATTGCAATACGTGGTGGCTAAGATAGGCTTCCCGTCCTCAATTTTAATACGTGGCGGCTAAGATAGACTTCCCGTCTTCAATTGCAATACGTGGTGGCTAAGATAGGCTTCCCGTCCTCAATTTTAATACGTGGCGGCTAAGATAGACTTCCCGTCTTCAATTGCAATACGTGGTGGCTAAGATAGGCTTCCCGTCTTCAATTGCAATACGTAATGGCTAAGATAGGCTTCCCGTCCTCAATTTTAATACGTGGCGGCTAAGATAGACTTCCCGTCTTCAATTGCAATACGTGGTGGCTAAGATAGACTTCCCGTCCTCAATTTTAATACGTGGCGGCTAAGATAGACTTCCCGTCTTCAATTGCAATACGTGGTGGCTAAGATAGACTTCCCGTCTTCAATTGCAATACGTGGTGGCTAAGATAGGCTTCCCGTCCTCAATTTTAATACGTGGCGGCTAAGATAGACTTCCCGTCTTCAATTGCAATACGTAATGGCTAAGATAGGCTTCCCGTCCTCAATTTTAATACGTGGCGGCTAAGATAGACTTCCCGTCTTCAATTGCAATACGTGGTGGCTAAGATAGGCTTCCCGTCTTCAATTGCAATACGTAATGGCTAAGATAGGCTTCCCGTCCTCAATTTTAATACGTGGCGGCTAAGATAGACTTCCCGTCTTCAATTGCAATACGTGGTGGCTAAGATAGGCTTCCCGTCTTCAATTGCAATACGTGGTGGCTAAGATAGGCTTCCCGTCCTCAATTTTAATACGTGGCGGCTAAGATAGACTTCCCGTCTTCAATTGCAATACGTGGTGGCTAAGATAGGCTTCCCGTCTTCAATTGCAATACGTAATGGCTAAGATAGGCTTCCCGTCCTCAATTTTAATACGTGGCGGCTAAGATAGACTTCCCGTCTTCAATTGCAATACGTGGTGGCTAAGATAGGCTTCCCGTCTTCAATTGCAATACGTAATGGCTAAGATAGGCTTCCCGTCCTCAATTTTAATACGTGGCGGCTAAGATAGGCTTCCCGTCCTCAATTTTAATACGTGGCGGCTAAGATAGACTTCCCGTCTTCAATTGCAATACGTGGTGGCTAAGATAGGCTTCCCGTCCTCAATTTTAATACGTGGCGGCTAAGATAGACTTCCCGTCTTCAATTGCAATACGTAATGGCTAAGATAGGCTTCCCGTCCTCAATTTTAATACGTGGCGGCTAAGATAGACTTCCCGTCTTCAATTGCAATACGTGGTGGCTAAGATAGGCTTCCCGTCTTCAATTGCAATACGTAATGGCTAAGATAGGCTTCCCGTCCTCAATTTTAATACGTGGCGGCTAAGATAGACTTCCCGTCTTCAATTGCAATACGTGGTGGCTAAGATAGGCTTCCCGTCTTCAATTGCAATACGTGGTGGCTAAGATAGGCTTCCCGTCCTCAATTTTAATACGTGGCGGCTAAGATAGACTTCCCGTCTTCAATTGCAATACGTGGTGGCTAAGATAGGCTTCCCGTCTTCAATTGCAATACGTAATGGCTAAGATAGGCTTCCCGTCCTCAATTTTAATACGTGGCGGCTAAGATAGACTTCCCGTCTTCAATTGCAATACGTGGTGGCTAAGATAGACTTCCCGTCCTCAATTGCAATACGTGGTGACTAAGATAGGCTTCCCGTCTTCAATTTTAATACGTGGCGGCTAAGATGGGCTTCCCGTCCTCAATTGCAATACGTGGTGGCTAAGATAGGCTTCCCGTCCTCAATTGCAATACGTGGTGGCTAAGATAGGCTTCCCGTCCTCAATTGCAATACGTGGTGACTAAGATGGGCTTCCCGTCCTCAATTGCAATACGTGGCGGCTAAGATAGACTTCCCGTCTTCAATTTTAATACATGGCGGCTAAGATGGGCTTCCCGTCCTAAATTGCAATACGTGGTGACTAAGATAGGTTTCCCGTCTTCAATTGCAATACGTAATGGCTAAGATAGGCTTCCCGTCCTCAATTTTAATACGTGGCGGCTAAGATAGACTTCCCGTCTTCAATTGCAATACGTGGTGGCTAAGATAGGCTTCCCGTCTTCAATTGCAATACGTAATGGCTAAGATAGGCTTCTCGTCCTCAATTGCAATACGTGGCGGCTAAGATAGACTTCCCGTCTTCAATTGCAATACGTGGTGGCTAAGATAGGCTTCCCGTCCTCAATTTTAATACGTGGCGGCTAAGATAGACTTCCCGTCTTCAATTGCAATACGTGGTGGATAAGATAGACTTCCCGTCCTCAATTGCAATACGTGGTGACTAAGATAGGCTTCCCGTCTTCAATTTTAATACGTGGCGGCTAAGATGGGCTTCCCGTCCTCAATTGCAATACGTGGTGGCTAAGATAGGCTTCCCGTCCTCAATTGCAATACGTGGTGGCTAAGATAGGCTTCCCGTCCTCAATTGCAATACGTGGCGGCTAAGATAGACTTCCCGTCTTCAATTTTAATACGTGGCGGCTAAGATGGGCTTCCCGTCCTCAATTGCAATACGTGGTGACTAAGATAGGCTTCCCGTCTTCAATTGCAATACGTAATGGCTAAGATAGGCTTCCCGTCCTCAATTTTAATACGTGGCGGCTAAGATAGACTTCCCGTCTTCAATTGCAATACGTGGTGGCTAAGATAGGCTTCCCGTCTTCAATTGCAATACGTAATGGCTAAGATAGACTTCCCGTCTTCAATTGCAATACGTGGTGGCTAAGATAGGCTTCCCGTCCTCAATTTTAATACGTGGCGGCTAAGATAGACTTCCCGTCTTCAATTGCAATACGTGGTGGCTAAGATTGGCTTCCCGTCCTCAATTTTAATACGTGGCGGCTAAGATAGACTTCCCGTCTTCAATTGCAATACGTAATGGCTAAGATAGGCTTCCCGTCCTCAATTTTAATACGTGGCGGCTAAGATAGACTTCCCGTCTTCAATTGCAATACGTGGTGGCTAAGATAGGCTTCCCGTCTTCAATTGCAATACGTAATGGCTAAGATAGGCTTCCCGTCCTCAATTTTAATACGTGGCGGCTAAGATAGACTTCCCGTCTTCAATTGCAATACGTGGTGGCTAAGATAGGCTTCCCGTCTTCAATTGCAATACGTGGTGGCTAAGATAGGCTTCCCGTCCTCAATTTTAATACGTGGCGGCTAAGATAGACTTCCCGTCTTCAATTGCAATACGTGGTGGCTAAGATAGGCTTCCCGTCTTCAATTGCAATACGTAATGGCTAAGATAGGCTTCCCGTCCTCAATTTTAATACGTGGCGGCTAAGATAGACTTCCCGTCTTCAATTGCAATACGTGGTGGCTAAGATAGGCTTCCCGTCTTCAATTGCAATACGTGGTGGCTAAGATAGGCTTCCCGTCCTCAATTTTAATACGTGGCGGCTAAGATAGACTTCCCGTCTTCAATTGCAATACGTGGTGGCTAAGATAGGCTTCCCGTCTTCAATTGCAATACGTGGCGGCTAAGATAGACTTCCCGTCTTCAATTGCAATACGTGGTGGCTAAGATAGGCTTCCCGTCTTCAATTGCAATACGTAATGGCTAAGATAGGCTTCCCGTCCTCAATTTTAATACGTGGCGGCTAAGATAGACTTCCCGTCTTCAATTGCAATACGTGGTGGCTAAGATAGGCTTCCCGTCTTCAATTGCAATACGTAATGGCTAAGATAGGCTTCCCGTCCTCAATTTTAATACGTGGCGGCTAAGATAGACTTCCCGTCTTCAATTGCAATACGTGGTGGCTAAGATAGGCTTCCCGTCCTCAATTTTAATACGTGGCGGCTAAGATAGACTTCCCGTCTTCAATTGCAATACGTAATGGCTAAGATAGGCTTCCCGTCCTCAATTTTAATACGTGGCGGCTAAGATAGACTTCCCGTCTTCAATTGCAATACGTGGTGGCTAAGATAGGCTTCCCGTCTTCAATTGCAATACGTAATGGCTAAGATAGGCTTCCCGTCCTCAATTTTAATACGTGGCGGCTAAGATAGACTTCCCGTCTTCAATTGCAATACGTGGTGGCTAAGATAGGCTTCCCGTCCTCAATTGCAATACGTGGTGGCTAAGATGGGCTTCCCGTCCTCAATTGCAATACGTGGTGGCTAAGATAGACTTCCCGTCCTCAATTGCAATACGTGGTGGCTAAGATAGGCTTCCCGTCCTCAATTGCAATACGTGGTGGCTAAGATGGGCTTCCCGTCCTCAATTGCAATACGTGGTGGCTAAGATAGACTTCCCGTCCTCAATTGCAATACGTGGTGGCTAAGATAGACTTCCCGTCCTCAATTTTAATACGTGGCGGCTAAGATAGACTTCCCGTCTTCAATTGCAATACGTGGTGGCTAAGATAGGCTCCCCGTCCTCAATTGCAATACGTGGTGGCTAAGATGGGCTTCCCGTCCTCAATTGCAATACGTGGTGGCTAAGATAGACTTCCCGTCCTCAATTGCAATACGTGGTGGCTAAGATAGGCTTCCCGTCTTCAATTGCAATACGTAATGGCTAAGATAGGCTTCCCGTCCTCAATTTTAATACGTGGCGGCTAAGATAGACTTCCCGTCTTCAATTGCAATACGTGGTGGCTAAGATAGGCTTCCCGTCCTCAATTGCAATACGTGGTGGCTAAGATGGGCTTCCCGTCCTCAATTGCAATACGTGGTGGCTAAGATAGGCTTCCCGTCCTCAATTGCAATACGTGGTGGCTAAGATAGGGTTCCCCTCCTAAATCGCAATACGTGGTGGCTAAGATAGGCTTCCCGTCCTCAATTTTAATACGTGGCGGCTAAGATAGACTTCCCGTCTTCAATTGCAATACGTGGTGGCTAAGATAGACTTCCCGTCTTCAATTTTAATACGTGGCGGCTAAGATGGGCTTCCCGTCCTCAATTGCAATACGTGGTGACTAAGATAGGCTTCCCGTCTTCAATTGCAATACGTAATGGCTAAGATAGGCTTCCCGTCCTCAATTTTAATACGTGGCGGCTAAGATAGACTTCCCGTCTTCAATTGCAATACGTGGTGGCTAAGATAGGCTTCCCGTCCTCAATTTTAATACGTGGCGGCTAAGATAGACTTCCCGTCTTCAATTGCAATACGTAATGGCTAAGATAGGCTTCCCGTCCTCAATTTTAATACGTGGCGGCTAAGATAGACTTCCCGTCTTCAATTGCAATACGTGGTGGCTAAGATAGGCTTCCCGTCTTCAATTGCAATACGTGGTGGCTAAGATAGGCTTCCCGTCCTCAATTGCAATACGTGGTGGCTAAGATAGGCTTCCCGTCCTCAATTGCAATACGTGGTGACTAAGATGGGCTTCCCGTCCTCAATTGCAATACGTGGCGGCTAAGATAGAATTCCCGTCTTCAATTTTAATACGTGGCGGCTAAGATGGGCTTCCCGTCTTCAATTGCAATACGTGGTGGCTAAGATAGGCTTCCCGTCCTCAATTTTAATACGTGGCGGCTAAGATAGACTTCCCGTCTTCAATTGCAATACGTAATGGCTAAGATAGGCTTCCCGTCCTCAATTTTAATACGTGGCGGCTAAGATAGACTTCCCGTCTTCAATTGCAATACGTGGTGGCTAAGATAGGCTTCCCGTCTTCAATTGCAATACGTGGCGGCTAAGATAGACTTCCCGTCTTCAATTGCAATACGTGGTGGCTAAGATAGGCTTCCCGTCTTCAATTGCAATACGTAATGGCTAAGATAGACTTCCCGTCTTCAATTGCAATACGTGGTGGCTAAGATAGGCTTCCCGTCCTCAATTTTAATACGTGGCGGCTAAGATAGACTTCCCGTCTTCAATTGCAATACGTGGTGGCTAAGATAGACTTCCCGTCCTCAATTGCAATACGTGGTGACTAAGATAGGCTTCCCGTCTTCAATTTTAATACGTGGCGGCTAAGATGGGCTTCCCGTCCTCAATTGCAATACGTGGTGGCTAAGATAGACTTCCCGTCCTCAATTGCAATACGTGGTGACTAAGATAGGCTTCCCGTCTTCAATTTTAATACGTGGCGGCTAAGATGGGCTTCCCGTCCTCAATTGCAATACGTGGTGGCTAAGATAGGCTTCCCGTCCTCAATTGCAATACGTGGTGGCTAAGATAGGCTTCCCGTCCTCAATTGCAATACGTGGTGACTAAGATGGGCTTCCCGTCCTCAATTGCAATACGTGGCGGCTAAGATAGAATTCCCGTCTTCAATTTTAATACGTGGCGGCTAAGATGGGCTTCCCGTCCTCAATTGCAATACGTGGTGACTAAGATAGGCTTCCCGTCTTCAATTGCAATACGTAATGGCTAAGATAGGCTTCCCGTCCTCAATTTTAATACGTGGCGGCTAAGATAGACTTCCCGTCTTCAATTGCAATACGTGGTGGCTAAGATAGGCTTCCCGTCTTCAATTGCAATACGTAATGGCTAAGATAGACTTCCCGTCTTCAATTGCAATACGTGGTGGCTAAGATAGGCTTCCCGTCCTCAATTTTAATACGTGGCGGCTAAGATAGACTTCCCGTCTTCAATTGCAATACGTGGTGGCTAAGATAGACTTCCCGTCCTCAATTGCAATACGTGGTGACTAAGATAGGCTTCCCGTCTTCAATTTTAATACGTGGCGGCTAAGATGGGCTTCCCGTCCTCAATTGCAATACGTGGTGGCTAAGATAGGCTTCCCGTCCTCAATTGCAATACGTGGTGGCTAAGATAGGCTTCCCGTCCTCAATTGCAATACGTGGCGGCTAAGATAGACTTCCCGTCTTCAATTTTAATACGTGGCGGCTAAGATGGGCTTCCCGTCCTCAATTGCAATACGTGGTGACTAAGATAGGCTTCCCGTCTTCAATTGCAATACGTAATGGCTAAGATAGGCTTCCCGTCCTCAATTTTATTACGTGGCGGCTAAGATAGACTTCCCGTCTTCAATTGCAATACGTGGTGGCTAAGATAGGCTTCCCGTCTTCAATTGCAATACGTGGTGGCTAAGATAGGCTTCCCGTCTTCAATTGCAATACGTAATGGCTAAGATAGACTTCCCGTCTTCAATTGCAATACGTGGTGGCTAAGATAGGCTTCCCGTCCTCAATTTTAATACGTGGCGGCTAAGATAGACTTCCCGTCTTCAATTGCAATACGTGGTGGCTAAGATAGGCTTCCCGTCCTCAATTTTAATACGTGGCGGCTAAGATAGACTTCCCGTCTTCAATTGCAATACGTAATGGCTAAGATAGGCTTCCCGTCCTCAATTTTAATACGTGGCGGCTAAGATAGACTTCCCGTCTTCAATTGCAATACGTGGTGGCTAAGATAGGCTTCCCGTCCTCAATTTTAATACGTGGTGGCTAAGATAGGCTTCCCGTCTTCAATTGCAATACGTAATGGCTAAGATAGGCTTCCCGTCCTCAATTTTAATACGTGGCGGCTAAGATAGACTTCCCGTCTTCAATTGCAATACGTGGTGGCTAAGATAGGCTTCCCGTCTTCAATTGCAATACGTAATGGCTAAGATAGGCTTCCCGTCCTCAATTTTAATACGTAGCGGCTAAGATAGACTTCCCGTCTTCAATTGCAATACGTGGTGGCTAAGATAGGCTTCCCGTCTTCAATTGCAATACGTGGTGGCTAAGATAGGCTTCCCGTCCTCAATTTTAATACGTGGCGGCTAAGATAGACTTCCCGTCTTCAATTGCAATACGTGGTGGCTAAGATAGGCTTCCCGTCTTCAATTGCAATACGTGGCGGCTAAGATAGACTTCCCGTCTTCAATTGCAATACGTGGTGGCTAAGATAGACTTCCCGTCCTCAATTGCAATACGTGGCGGCTAAGATGGGCTTCCCGTCTTCAATTGCAATACGTGGCGGCTAAGATAGACTTCCCGTCTTCAATTGCAATACGTGGCGGCTAAGATGGGCTTCCCGTCTTCAATTGCAATACGTGGTGGCTAAGATAGACTTCCCGTCTTCAATTGCAATACGTGGTGGCTAAGATAGACTTCCCGTCTTCAATTGCAATACGTGGTGGCTAAGATAGACTTCCCGTCCTCAATTGCAATACGTGGCGGCTAAGATAGACTTCCCGTCTTCAATTGCAATACGTGGCGGCTAAGATAGACTTCCCGTCTTCAATTGCAATACGTGGCGGCTAAGATGGGCTTCCCGTCTTCAATTGCAATACGTGGTGGCTAAGATAGGCTTCCCGTCTTCAATTGCAATACGTAATGGCTAAGATAGGCTTCCCGTCCTCAATTTTAATACGTGGCGGCTAAGATAGACTTCCCGTCTTCAATTGCAATACGTGGTGGCTAAGATAGGCTTCCCGTCTTCAATTGCAATACGTGGCGGCTAAGATAGACTTCCCGTCTTCAATTGCAATACGTGGTGGCTAAGATAGGCTTCCCGTCTTCAATTGCAATACGTGGCGGCTAAGATAGACTTCCCGTCTTCAATTGCAATACGTGGTGGCTAAGATAGGCTTCCCGTCTTCAATTGCAATACGTAATGGCTAAGATAGGCTTCCCGTCCTCAATTTTAATACGTGGCGGCTAAGATAGACTTCCCGTCTTCAATTGCAATACGTGGTGGCTAAGATAGGCTTCCCGTCTTCAATTGCAATACGTGGCGGCTAAGATAGACTTCCCGTCTTCAATTGCAATACGTGGTGGCTAAGATAGGCTTCCCGTCCTCAATTTTAATACGTGGCGGCTAAGATAGACTTCCCGTCTTCAATTGCAATACGTAATGGCTAAGATAGGCTTCCCGTCCTCAATTTTAATACGTGGCGGCTAAGATAGACTTCCCGTCTTCAATTGCAATACGTGGTGGCTAAGATAGGCTTCCCGTCTTCAATTGCAATACGTGGCGGCTAAGATAGACTTCCCGTCTTCAATTGCAATACGTGGTGGCTAAGATAGGCTTCCCGTCTTCAATTGCAATACGTGGCGGCTAAGATAGACTTCCCGTCTTCAATTGCAATACGTGGTGGCTAAGATAGGCTTCCCGTCTTCAATTGCAATACGTAATGGCTAAGATAGGCTTCCCGTCCTCAATTTTAATACGTGGCGGCTAAGATAGACTTCCCGTCTTCAATTGCAATACGTGGTGGCTAAGATAGGCTTCCCGTCTTCAATTGCAATACGTGGTGGCTAAGATAGGCTTCCCGTCCTCAATTGCAATACGTGGTGGCTAAGATAGGCTTCCCGTCCTCAATTTTAATACGTGGCGGCTAAGATAGACTTCCCGTCTTCAATTGCAATACGTGGTGGCTAAGATAGGCTTCCCGTCTTCAATTGCAATACGTAATGGCTAAGATAGGCTTCCCGTCCTCAATTTTAATACGTGGCGGCTAAGATAGACTTCCCGTCTTCAATTGCAATACGTGGTGGCTAAGATAGGCTTCCCGTCTTCAATTGCAATACGTAATGGCTAAGATAGGCTTCCCGTCCTCAATTTTAATACGTGGCGGCTAAGATAGGCTTCCCGTCCTCAATTTTAATACGTGGCGGCTAAGATAGACTTCCCGTCTTCAATTGCAATACGTGGTGGCTAAGATAGGCTTCCCGTCCTCAATTTTAATACGTGGCGGCTAAGATAGACTTCCCGTCTTCAATTGCAATACGTAATGGCTAAGATAGGCTTCCCGTCCTCAATTTTAATACGTGGCGGCTAAGATAGACTTCCCGTCTTCAATTGCAATACGTGGTGGCTAAGATAGGCTTCCCGTCTTCAATTGCAATACGTAATGGCTAAGATAGGCTTCCCGTCCTCAATTTTAATACGTGGCGGCTAAGATAGACTTCCCGTCTTCAATTGCAATACGTGGTGGCTAAGATAGGCTTCCCGTCCTCAATTGCAATACGTGGTGGCTAAGATGGGCTTCCCGTCCTCAATTGCAATACGTGGTGGCTAAGATAGACTTCCCGTCCTCAATTGCAATACGTGGTGGCTAAGATAGGCTTCCCGTCCTCAATTGCAATACGTGGTGGCTAAGATGGGCTTCCCGTCCTCAATTGCAATACGTGGTGGCTAAGATAGACTTCCCGTCCTCAATTGCAATACGTGGTGGCTAAGATAGACTTCCCGTCCTCAATTTTAATACGTGGCGGCTAAGATAGACTTCCCGTCCTCAATTGCAATACGTGGTGGCTAAGATGGGCTTCCCGTCCTCAATTGCAATACGTGGTGGCTAAGATAGGCTTCCCGTCCTCAATTGCAATACGTGGTGGCTAAGATAGGGTTCCCCTCCTAAATCGCAATACGTGGTGGCTAAGATAGGCTTCCCGTCCTCAATTTTAATACGTGGCGGCTAAGATAGACTTCCCGTCTTCAATTGCAATACGTGGTGGCTAAGATAGGCTTCCCGTCCTCAATTGCAATACGTGGTGGCTAAGATGGGCTTCCCGTCCTCAATTGCAATACGTGGTGGCTAAGATAGGCTTCCCGTCCTCAATCGCAATACGTGGCGGCTAAGATGGGCTTCCCGTCCTCAATTGCAATACGTGGTGGCTAAGATAGGCTTCCCGTCCTCAATTGCAATACGTAATGGCTAAGATAGGCTTCCCGTCCTCAATTTTAATACGTGGCGGCTAAGATAGACTTCCCGTCTTCAATTGCAATACGTGGTGGCTAAGATAGGCTTCCCGTCCTCAATTGCAATACGTGGTGGCTAAGATGGGCTTCTCGTCCTCAATTGCAATACGTGGTAGCTAAGATAGGCTTCCCGTCCTCAATTGCAATACGTGGTGGCTGAGATAGGCTTCCCGTCCTCAATCGCAATACGTGGTGGCTAAGATAGGTTTCTCGTCCTCAATTGCAATACGTGGTGGCTAAGATAGGCTTCCCGTCCTCAATCGCAATACGTGGTGGCTAAGATAGGCTTCCCGTCTTCAATTGCAATACGTAATGGCTAAGATAGGCTTCCCGTCCTCAATTGCAATACGTGGTGACTAAGATAGGCTTCCCGTCTTCAATTGCAATACGTAATGGCTAAGATAGGCTTCCCGTCCTCAATTGCAATACGTGGTGGCTAAGATGGGCTTCCCGTCCTCAATTGCAATATATGGTGGCTAAGATAGGCTTCCCGTCCTCAATTTCAATACGTGGTGGCTAAGATAGGCTTTCCGTCTTCAATTGCAATACGTAATGGCTAAGATAGGCTTCCCGTCCTCAATTGCAATACGTGGTGGCTAAGATGGGCTTCCCGTCCTCAATTGCAATATATGGTGGCTAAGATAGGCTTCCCGTCCTCAATTTCAATACGTGGTGGCTAAGATAGGCTTCCCGTCCTCAATTGCAATATATGGTGGCTAAGATAGGCTTCCCGTCCTCAATTTCAATACGTGGTGGCTAAGATAGGCTTCCCGTCCTCAATTGCAATATATGGTGGCTAAGATAGGCTTCCCGTCCTCAATTTCAATACGTGGTGGCTAAGATAGGCTTCTCGTCCTCAATCGCAATACGTGGTGGCTAAGATATTCTTCCCGTCCTCAATTTCAATACGTGGTGGCTAAGATAGGCTTTCCGTCTTCAATTGCAATACGTAATGGCTAAGATAGGCTTCCCGTCCTCAATTGCAATACGTGGTGGCTAAGATGGGCTTCCCGTCCTCAATTGCAATATATGGTGGCTAAGATAGGCTTCCCGTCCTCAATTTCAATACGTGGTGGCTAAGATAGGCTTCTCGTCCTCAATCGCAATACGTGGTGGCTAAGATATTCTTCCCGTCCTCAATTTCAATACGTGGTGGCTAAGATAGGCTTTCCGTCTTCAATTGCAATACGTAATGGCTAAGATAGGCTTCCCGTCCTCAATTGCAATACGTGGTGGCTAAGATGGGCTTCCCGTCCTCAATTGCAATATATGGTGGCTAAGATAGGCTTCCCGTCCTCAATTTCAATACGTGGTGGCTAAGATAGGCTTCTCGTCCTCAATCGCAATACGTGGTGGCTAAGATAGGCTTCTCGTCCTCAATCGCAATACGTGGTGGCTAAGATAGGCTTCCCGTCCTCAATTGCAATATATGGTGGCTAAGATAGGCTTCCCGTCCTCAATTTCAATACGTGGTGGCTAAGATAGGCTTCTCGTCCTCAATCGCAATACGTGGTGGCTAAGATAGGCTTCCCGTCCTCAATTTCAATACGTGGTGGCTAAGATAGGCTTCTCGTCCTCAATCGCAATACGTGGTGGCTAAGATAGGCTTCCCGTCCTCAATTTCAATACGTGGTGGCTAAGATAGGCTTCTCGTCCTCAATCGCAATACGTGGTGGCTAAGATAGGCTTCTCGTCCTCAATCGCAATACGTGGTGGCTAAGATAGGCTTCCCGTCCTCAATTTCAATACGTGGTGGCTAAGATGGGCTTCCCGTCCTCAATTGCAATATATGGTGGCTAAGATAGGCTTCTCGTCCTCAATCGCAATATATGGTGGCTAAGATAGGCTTCTCGTCCTCAATCGCAATACGTGGTGGCTAAGATAGGCTTCCCGTCCTCAATTTCAATACGTGGTGGCTAAGATAGGCTTCTCGTCCTCAATCGCAATACGTGGTGGCTAAGATAGGCTTCTCGTCCTCAATCGCAATACGTGGTGGCTAAGATAGGCTTCCCGTCCTCAATTTCAATACGTGGTGGCTAAGATGGGCTTCCCGTCCTCAATTGCAATATATGGTGGCTAAGATAGGCTTCTCGTCCTCAATTGCAATATATGGTGGCTAAGATAGGCTTCTCGTCCTCAATCGCAATACGTGGTGGCTAAGATAGGCTTCCCGTCCTCAATCGCAATACGTGGTGGCTAAGATGGGCTTCCCGTCCTCAATTGCAATATATGGTGGCTAAGATAGGCTTCTCGTCCTCAATTGCAATATATGGTGGCTAAGATAGGCTTCTCGTCCTCAATCGCAATACGTGGTGGCTAAGATAGGCTTCTCGTCCTCAATCGCAATACGTGGTGGCTAAGATAGGCTTCCCTTTAGTTCGTATCCAACTCGACTTTGATTATTTAACTAATCACATAACATTATCTATACTACACATATGTTCTAGTAAACATGACACAAAATATCTTGTCTGAAAGTCTAAACAATATTTATACTGTTTCTCTAATCTCTTCCCACAGTTAGTTTAGGTGTCCACTATGGAACACGAGTTAAAGTTTTCTTCTAATAAAGGTCTATATATGAGGATAAATACACATTTACAGATATCCCTGTATTTACAGCCTATAATAAAATAACTTCCCTTCGCAGTTTGAAAATATAATTCTACAAAGGCGAGTTAACCGTAAGTTGGAAATATTGCTGAATTAATCTTTTAAACCAAGTATTTTAAACTGGCTGTTTTTACTTGCTTTACTTGCATCTTTGCAGGTTTTTATTTCATTAAAATTTAAACGATTCAGCTAATGTATGATTTAATGTACACCCTGTAGGACATTTCGACACATCCTTTGATAGATTAAATAGAATATGGCAGCATGTTTTTATCTCAAAGCAGAATAATCAATCGTAACGTTAATAAATGTAACTCGGTTCAGTTTTGTACTAAAAGCAAAACAGTGAATCTAAGGCCAGCTGAACACTAGAGCGATAAGATAATTATCTTATGAGATAGGCATCGTGTTGTAGTGGTTAAAGTACAATAGCGATATCTATCGTACGATATATGTATTATCCAACACTATCTCCGTGTTTCTTTGTAAACGATAAAAATAAACAAAACTGCCCGTTGTAGGTCTAATATATTTTTTTATCGATTGATTTGTGGTCAGCATATTGACTTTCCGTCACAGCAATAATAGCTCTCGTGAGTAGAATTCTCCATCATCATTACTTCTTCAAGGATGCTGTGTCTATTTAAGCCTCCACTGGGATCTACCTAAAATAATCATATTCATAAATTGGTTAAGGTTGAAGTATTCATGTTTTTCAAAACCATTGTATATGTAACTGTAAATGACGTCACACTGTGAATAGTTTTATTGTCAGCTAGAATTTTAAATAATAACCTTTTCATCATGCTGATTCAAAAACAGCTGTTTTCAATACATGCATTGAGATGCTAAAGTTTTTCTTTTTAGTCCTAACCTAAAAACATCAGCTGAGGTCGAAGTCATCAGCTGTTACTTCGTTTATACGAATTAATTAACGATTGTAAAGCATCTATAAAAACAACTCTCGATTGTAAATCACCGTTAAAACAGCTGTTACCGTCGATTTGAAGGTAAATAAGTTATAACATTTTAATTTTTGTGAAATTGTTTTCTTATATTGTTTGCAGTATAACGAAAAATATAGTTCATCACTTGGACCAAAAGAAGCTTTTCTATCCTCGCTCATTTTCCGTTAAACTGGAGCTTGTATTGAAAAGCTTCACTTTTGCTCCTAGTGATGAAATATACTAATATGCAACTTGATCAATTTAGCATTGTTGTTGTGCATTGTTGTTTAGCATTTAAAGTGTATCTGTTTTGCATAATCAGCCCCTGACGGGTATCCAAATTGCCTACTGTTACACATTGAAGGCGCAACCCCGTCAGTGATATTAAATAAGAGAACAATATAATTGTTCGTTGGTGACGTCAGGAAAAAGCAATTTTCAATTTGTCGCCCATCCTTCGCCGTTGTCGTCACTACGTAAGTACAATAATAAAGATAATAATAAACTACAGTGTGTCATAGAAACTCAGAACTGAAAATAAACATCTCACAATGGCGCCCATTTTAAACAGTTTTTTCTATCTCGTATGTTATCCAACTTAATACAAAATGTGCAGATTTTAATTCTGCATTTATTGGTAGCAATCTCTCTCTTCTATTGGCAACGTCATGATAAAAAATGTAATTTCAAACTCATAAATATGATAAGAGATACGACACTAGCGAAGCGAGTAGAAACATCTTCATATTCGAGAGCCACAAGGAGCGAAGCGATTGGAGCCTTTTAATGTATTCTTATACAGGGTGTAACGTCATGACTTGGCGTTAAGGTACAACATAAAACAATTGAATTAATTTACAATAATTACAGGCTCGAATTGATACATTGTCTAGTATTAATTAGATCTCTTAATCAAAGGTTACAGGTTTGGTGATTAACTTTAGAACAAGAAAATATTTTATATATTTGTTTTATTTTATCTTTTTTATTTTATATATACTATTCGTATCTGTCAAATGTAGTCTTTATTTTTATTATAACTTTACCTTCTATGTGGCTACATGTTTCGCTGCCACAGGCAGCATCATCAGGCCAGCTTATTTTATCCTTTATTTTATCATTTCATTAAACATGTTGATTTTTTACTTGTATAAAAAGCATTTATGATTAATAAAAAATTCATTAAAATGTACGATTCTTTTTATTTAGATCCATTAATTAGAATAGAAACATTATTCATTTTAAAACATATCAAGATATTAACAAAGTTTTACTGTAACTGACAAAACAAGAGAAGAATTCCCATGATGTACAACTCTAATACAGTAATAAAATACTGTATTCGATAAACTTCTCTGTACTTGTGAGAGCGGCAACATTGGGGGTTTATCTGTTGTTTAAAGTGAGACAGAAATGATAAATTCCAAAGTTAAGATTATCCTCACAGGTGATAGATACAATATGGCGGAACGGTGCCTAGTTGACTTTGACCTTTAGTTACGACACAAATAATATTTTACTTGAAGGTAGTATCCATAAGTGGCGGTACTCTGCCTGCACTCTGTGTACGACAGTATTGGCTCCTCGCCAATAAGGCTATGTACACTATTTATATCACACAATACTAAGCTCGGCCTAGACATTAATCAAAGTCAAGTCTAACAAACTGTGCGACAACATTGCACAAATTTTCTCTCGCTAGTTCTCAAAACCAAATTAATAATTAAGGAAAAGTAATAGTCACTAAAATTGTTCGGTACTTGTCAATCAAAAAGTTAAAGAATGTCATACTTGAAAAAAAAATAGTTTAGGTTAGGTTAAGATAGAATAGGTTAGGTTAGGTTAGGTTAAGTTAGGTTAGGTTAGGATAGGGTAGGTTGGGTTAGGTTAAGTTAGGTTAGAATAGGTTAGGTTAGGATGGAATAGGTTAGGTTAGGTTAGGTTGGGTTAGGTTAGGTTAGGTTAACTTAGGTTAGGATAGGATATGTTGGGTTAGGTTAGGTTAGATTAGTTTAGGTTAGGATAGAATAGGTTAGGTTAGGTTAGAATAGGTTAGGTTAGAACAGGTTAGGTTAGGTACTGATTGATACGTTGTGATTTATGTACTAATCAAATATATATTTAAATAGTTTAATGAAGTATCTAAAAGAAAAATCTTAAATGACTTTATAGAGGTATTTAAATGAGGTCAAAATAAACATGTGGTTAGGTTAGGTTAGGTTAGGATATGATATGTTGGGTTAGGTTATGTTAGGTTAGTTTAGGTTAGGATAGAATAGGTTAGGTTAGGTTAGAATAGGTTAGGTTAGGATAGGTTAGTTTAGATTAGGTTAGGTACTGATTGATACGTTGTGATTTATGTACTAATCAAATATATATTTAAATAGTTTAATGAAGTATCTAAAAGAAAAATCTTAAATGACTTTATAGACGCCCAGTATTTAAATGAGGTCAAAATAAACATGTGGTTAGGTTAGGTTAGGTTAGGATAGGTTAGGTTAGGTTAGGTTAGGTTAGGATAGGATATGTTGGGTTAGGTTATGTTAGGTTAGTTTAGGTTATGATAGAATAGGTTAGGTTAGGTTAGAATAGGTTAGGTTAGGTTAGGTTAGAACAGGTTAGGTTAGGTACTGATTGATACGTTGTGATTTATGTACTAATCAAATGTATATTTAAATAGTTTAATGAAGTATCTAAAAGAAAAATCTTAAGTGACTTTATAGAGGTATTTAAATGAGGTCAAAATAAACATATGAGGTCTTCAGGATAATACTTATAAAATAAATGCTGTAAAGGATAAATACCCTGATCATGTAGCGACACCGAATCATTGCTACAAGATGAAATTAAGTTTAAACGGGTTAATTTTTGTTTTTGGAAATTATTTCTAAATTATTTTCAATTATATCCACTCGTTTGGGTCATTAAGCATCACAAAAGAACAAAATTTGAATTAAATTAATAGTTTTAATTTTGATAAATTACCTCCTTTTTATATCATCTTCATGGTCCATATTTTGGTTTTTACGTAGCAGAATTTTTGGAGAGATCGTTAGAACCAATTCTAAAATTTAGGTACATTTGATCAAAATTTGATGAAAATTGTCATAGCAGAAATTGTGTTTCATTTATGGAAAGTAACCTAACCTAACCTAGTCTAACATAACCTAACCTAACCTAACCTATCCTAACCTAACCTAACCTAACCTATCCTAACCTAACCTAACCAACCTAGCCTAACATAACCTAACCTAACCTAACCTATCCTATCCTAACCTAACCTAACCTAACCTATCCTAACCTAACCTAACCTAACCAAACCTAACCCATCCTAACCTAACCTAACCTCAAATTTTGAGGTATCGAAAAAAATATTGTATTTCCCGAGATATGGCCACATAATGCTCATCGAAGTTTTATTAAAATCGGTGTACTCGTTTGTGCCGTAGATCACGACATATTTCATTCCCAAATTGAAGAGGACTTCCAAAGAGGTATATTAGATTTTGTTTGACCCATCATATAAATTTCCGTACACTAAGTCTATCTGAGAAGATAAAGATTAGATTTTCTTCAGTCTAAACAAATCTTGAATTATTTTTAAATATTGAGAACACAATTTTCAAATGAAGTTCCAATCACTCCAAAGGGCGAATGCTAAAACACTTTTTAGAGTATTCATTTGTACAAGTCCGTGTTTAGTACAATTATAGAATCAACACAATGCATTATGTAAACCAGCTCCAGGCAATAGGGGAGGAAATGGTGTGAGAGAGAGGAGGGGTGTTAACTTTAAAAGTAGAATCATTAAAAACGACACGACAGAACAGAATATCACTCCAGTATCCAGTCATACTGTCTTACAATTACAATTATATAATTTCTTAGGGTAATTAATTAGACTTATAAGAATAAATTATGATTTACAGCGTCGACAATAGTTTGGAAATCGCAGAGTTTGCAGCTACTAAACTTAATGTGGAACACTAGCAGACAGTAGATCAGTCAATTTGTGAATGATCTGAGTTAGGACTAGAGGCTGTCCTGGAAGTTAGACCGACAGGCGTTGATAGAAAGTCCATCTGCGCAAGAGAAGTCTGGAAATGTCCCGACATTATCTCCGATGATGTCAAACACAGTAGAACTGACTTAGTTTGATATCTCTCTCTCTCCCTCTCTCTCTCTCTCTCGCTTTCTCTCTCTCTCTCTCCCTCTCCCTCTCACTCTCTCTCTCTCTCTCTCTCTCTCGCTCTCTCTCTCTCTCTCTCTCTCTCGCTTTCTCTCTCTCTCTCTCTCTCTCGCTTTCTCTCTCTCTCTCTCTCCCTCTCCCTCTCCCTCTCTCTCTCTCTCTCTCTCTCTCTCTCTCTCTCTCTCTCTCTCTCTCTCTCTCTCTCTCTCTCTCTCTCTCTCTCTCTCTCTCTCTCTCTCCCCCCCTTCTCTCTCTCTCTCTCTCTCTCTCTCTCTCTCTCTCTCTCCCTCCCTCTCCCTCTCTCTCTCTCTCTCTCTCTCTCTCTCTCTCTCTCTCTCTCTCTCTCTCTCTCTCTCTCTCTCTCTCTCTCTCTCTCTCTCTCTCTCTCTCTCCCTCCCTCCCTCCCTCCCTCCCTCTCTAACTGTCTTCAAGAATTATTCTCCCAGGGAGCTCTTACTCGCCAAGTCCGTCTGGCTGTCTTCAAGAATTATTCTCCTAGGAAGCTCTTACTCGCCAAGTCCGTCTGGCTATCTTCAAGAATTATTCTCCCAGGAAGCTCTTACTCGCAAAGTCAGTCTGGCTGTCTTCAAGAATTATTCTCCCAGGAAGCTCTTACTCGCCAAGTCCGTCTGGCTATCTTCAACAACTATTCTCACAGGAAGCTCTTACTCGCCAAGTCCGTCTGGCTGTCTTCAAGAATTATTCTCCCAGGAAGCTCTTACTCGCCAAGTCCGTCTGGCTATCTTCAAGAATTATTCTCCCAGGAAGCTCTTACTCGCAAAGTCAGTCTGGCTGTCTTCAAGAATTATTCTCCCAGGAAGCTCTTACTCGCCAAGTCCGTCTGGCTATCTTCAACAACTATTCTCACAGGAAGCTCTTACTCGCCAAGTCCGTCTGGCTATCTTCAAGAATTATTCTCCCAGGAAGCTCTTACTCGCCAAGTCCGTCTGGCTATCTTCAAGAATTATTCTCCCAGGAAGCTCTTACTCGCAAAGTCAGTCTGGCTGTCTTCAAGAATTATTCTCCCAGGAAGCTCTTACTCGCCAAGTCCGTCTGGCTATCTTCAAGAATTATTCTCCCAGGAAGCTCTTACTCGCAAAGTCAGTCTGGCTGTCTTCAAGAATTATTCTCCCAGGAAGCTCTTACTCGCCAAGTCCGTCTGGCTATCTTCAAGAATTATTCTCCCAGGAAGCTCTTACTCGCCAAGTCCGTCTGGCTATCTTCAAGAATTATTCTCCCAGGAAGCTCTTACTCGCAAAGTCAGTCTGGCTGTCTTCAAGAATTATTCTCCCAGGAAGCTCTTACTCGCCAAGTCCGTCTGGCTATCTTCAACAACTATTCTCACAGGAAGCTCTTACTCGCCAAGTCCGTCTGGCTATCTTCAAGAATTATTCTCCCAGGAAGCTCTTACTCGCCAAGTCCGTCTGGCTGTCTTCAACAACTATTCTCCCAGGAAGCTCTTACTCGCCATGTCCGTCTGGCTATCTTCAACAACTATTCTCCCAGGAAGCTCTTACTCGCCAAGTCCGTCTGGCTGTCTTCAAGAATTATTCTCACAAGAAGCTCTTACTCGCCAAGTCCGTCTGGCTATCTTCAACAACTATTCTCCCAGGAAGCTCTTACTCGCCATGTCCGTCTGGCTATCTTCAACAACTATTCTCACAAGAAGCTCTTACTCGCCAAGTCCGTCTGGCTATCTTCAAGAATTATTCTCACAGGAAGCTCTTACTCGCCAAGTCCGTCTGGCTATCTTCAACAACTATTCTCACAGGAAGCTCTTACTCGCCAAGTCCGTCTGGCTATCTTCAAGAATTATTCTCCCAGGAAGCTCTAACTCGCCAAGCATGTCTGGCTATCTTCATGAATTATTCTCCCAGGAAGCTCTTACTCGCCAAGTCCGTCTGGCTATCTTCAAGAATTATTCTCACAGGAAGCTCTTACTCGCCAAGTCCGTCTGGCTATCTTCAAGAATTATTCTCACAGGAAGCTCTTACTCGCCAAGTCCGTCTGGCTATCTTCAAGAATTATTCCCCCAGAAGCTCTTACACGCCAAGTCCTTCAAGAATTATTCTCCCAGGAAGCTCTTACTCGCCAAGTCCGTCTGGCTATCTTCAAGAATTATTCTCCCAGGAAGCTCTTACTCGCCATGTCCGTCTGGCTATCTTCAAGAATTATTCCCCCAGGAAGCTCTTAATCGCCATGTCCGTCTGGCTATCTTCAAGAATTATTCCCCCAGGAAGCTCTTACTCGCCAAATCCGTCTGGCTATCTTCAAGAATTATTCCCCCAGGAAGCTCTACTCGCCATGTCCGTCTGGCTATCTTCAAGAATTATTCCCCCAGGAAGCTCTACCCGCCATGTCCGTCTGGCTATCTTCAAGAATTATTCATCTAGGAAGCTCTTACTCGCCAAATCCGTCTGGCTATCTTCAAGAATTATTCCCCCAGGAAGCTCTACTCGCCATGTCCGTCTGGCTATCTTCAAGAATTATTCCCCTAGGAAGCTCTTACTCGCCAAGTCCGTCTGGCTATTTTCATGATTTATTCTCCCAGGAAGCTCTACTCGCCATGTCCGTCTGGCTATCTTCAAGAATTATTCCCCCAGGAAGCTCTTACTCGCCAAATCCGTCTGGCTATCTTCAAGAATTATTCCCCCAGGAAGCTCTTACTCGCCAAATCCGTCTGGCTATTTTCATGAATTATTCCCCCAGGAAGCTCTTACTCGCCATGTCCGTCTGGCTATCTTCAAGAATTATTCCCCCAGGAAGCTCTTACTCGCCAAATCCGTCTGGCTATCTTCAAGAATTATTCCCCCAGGAAGCTCTACTCGCCATGTCCGTCTGGCTATTTTCAAGAATTATTCCCCCAGGAAGCTCTTACTCGCCAAATCCGTCTGGCTATCTTCAAGAATTATTCCCCCAAGAAGCTCTACTCGCCATGTCCGTCTGGCTATATTCAAGAATTATTCACCTAGGAAGCTCTTACTCGCCAAATCCGTCTGGCTATCTTCTAGAATTATTCTCCCAGGAAGCTCTTACTCGCCAAGTACGTCTGGCTATCTTCAAGAATTATTCTCCCAGGAAGCTCTTACTCGCCAAGTCCGTCTGGCTATCTTCAAGAATTATTCTCCCAGGAAGCTCTTACTCGCCAAGTACGTCTGGCTATCTTCAAGAATTATTCTCCCAGGAAGCTCTTACTCGCCAAGTCCGTCTGGCTATCTTCAAGAATTATTCTCCCAGGAAGCTCTTACTCGCCAAATCCGTCTGGCTGTCTTCAAGAATTATTCTCCCAGGAAGCTCTTACTCGCCAAGTACGTCTGGCTATCTTCAAGAATTATTCTCCCAGGAAGCTCTTACTCGCCAAGTCCGTCTGGCTATCTTCAAGAATTATTCTCCCAGGAAGCTCTTACTCGCCAAGTACGTCTGGCTATCTTCAAGAATTATTCTCCCAGGAAGCTCTTACTCGCCAAGTCCGTCTGGCTATCTTCAAGAATTATTCTCCCAGGAAGCTCTTACTCGCCAAGTCCGTCTGGCTATCTTCAAGAATTATTCCCCAGGAAGCTCTTACTCGCCAAGTCCGTCTGGCTATCTTCAAGAATTATTCTCCCAGGAAGCTCTTACTCGCCAAGTCAGTCTGGCTATCTTCAAGAATTATTCTCCCAGGAAGCTCTTACTCGCCAAGTCCGTGTGGCTATCTTCAAGAATTATTCTCCCAGAAAGCTCTTACTCGCCAAGTAAGTCTGGCTATCTTCAAGAATTATTCTCCCAGGAAGCTCTTACTCGCCAAATCCGTCTGGCTATCTTCAAGAATTATTCTCCCAGGAAGCTCTTACTCGCCAAGTACGTCTGACTATTTTCAAGATTTATTCTCCCAGGAAGTTCTTGATAGATATACCAACCAATACGTTTTGTTTCGGTCCTTAGAGATTAGATAGTGAATGTGATGTCTGAGGCTATACAGCCTCTTGTCACTGAAAACCAAATGGACCTTTTGTGCCTTACCCGAATAATTACGTTTTAGTCCCAGCCAAGACTAAAGCTTCCTAAGAATCTTAAAATGGTTCTGGGTGACATTATTGTTACCTCTGGAGCCGCGGTAAACCTTAGAGACTACAAGTGAAAAAAATTTCATTAAAATAATTCTTGGTATCTATTTTGGGAACAATCGTAATTTTGTGTTTTACCTTATAAAAGATACCCCAGTATATTAAGTTTAAAAAATGGAGATAGTTTCTTTATAAGATAGGCTTTATATAGGGTTTTTAAAAGTAAATTAAATGATTGCGGTTTCGTTATTTGTTGTCCTATCCCCGAGAAAACCTCTTTATTTTATGCAGATATAATTAGGATTTATTAAAACATCAGCTGTTATTTTCATTGCTATTTGTTTGTTGCCATAGCAACGAGTTTTCTCATTGTTGACTAATTTCAAACAGGAATCTAGTAGGTGGTAAACTTGTAGTTCCATCACGACTTTAACTTTACAAAGACGCATTGATTCAGTGTTATTATGAATGTGAACGGAGTTTATCAGCCGAGTTAAGAAAGTTTGAGTGACGGTGCAGTGTTAGTAAGTTTGAAACCATCGGGTCCGTTGCAGACATCAAGAGGCCAGGAAGACATTCAATCGTAAGGGATGAAAGAAGAATTGTTTCAAAACGTAGCTGAGATAAATGTCAACACGTTAAGAAATGCCGCGCATAGCATAGAAGAAAAACTGCTGCTTCTCCAGGAAGAGAATGGCGCCCACTTCGAACACCTGTCTTAATAACCCTAACACGTAAGAATTCGTCCCTAAATTTAAGTTATTTTTTATTGAATCCCGTTTAATTCCATAGGAATTTATGTACTTGGTTTTGTTTTATTTTAATAATATTAAATTATAGTCAATTGGTACTTTGTTTTAAAGTTATCCCGCTGTCAGGTCTGGGAGGACGTGTAACGTCAGTTTCTTAAAATTAGACGGTTGCAGGAACCATAATTGGTGTACAGCGACATTCGTCCTCTCTTGTCTCAGTAATTAGTCTAGTTTAAACCAAATGTTGTCAGTAATTTGTAGAAATGTCTGTAGTTTATACTCTCCAGTGTGGACTCACCGATATGTCTGAAGTCACAAGACTATATTCGTTCTAATACAATAAGGGCATATTATGCTATACCATGACACATCAAACCATTATTCAAAACTTGATGGTTCTTTTTTGCAATTTTAGAGTTTTTTACAAGCGGTTTTTTACAATGGTTTCGATAACATTTACATTTTACCTTGATTTGATCAAAATGGTTTGGTATGTTATTGAGAAATATGGGTTGACCTTCTAAGATTAATTAGGAAAGTATTTAGCTGTTCGTAAATGGAATACTGTAATATTGTCTTTTGGCATCGAACATTTTAACTTAAAAAATATAAAATTCATCATTTCGTGTTATGGCAGAAACTTCGCCGTCGAATTCACTTCTACTGTTTGGACAACGTTTGACAAATCTATTTTCAAAACACTTTTTACTCAACCAGTTTTACGAACTTTATTGACTGATATTGACGTTTCATTGCCTCAGGAAAACGAAAAACTAATTTCCACAAGCCGTCCGTCCGTTGTCGTTGTCGTCTGTACGTAAGCACGATAGCGGCCACAGAAGTTAAGATAGGAAGATTTCAAACGTGATGTAGGAGAATTTATTATGCTCATATTGAACCCTATTGAAATTGAAAAACATCTAATTGAAAATATCAAAATGACAACAAAGTAAAACAGTTTTTTATTCATATCTCAAGTTTAATTCACACATTTCAATTCGGTATGTAAGGGTACCAACTGTCAGAGATATATTACAAAATAATGATCTCTGATAGTATAAAGATAAATTACACATCTGCAGAACAGTCTCAAGTAACAACTTGCACGTGTAAAGGCAGAACGGTTGTTCAACTTGGGTTTCCCAAGTGAAAATAATATTAGCAAGCTACACAGAAAACCCTGAGAATTGGCCTCCGGAATGAACTCAAAGTATTTCCACCGAAAAAAACAAGATTGCAAAAAGCAACGTCCAATCAAGAAATGCCCGCGAATAAATAACCAATGGAATTCAAAGGAAGTACAATGCTAATCAACAAACCTTACACAACATTACAATGACAAATAGTGACGTTATTGTCAAAAATATAATTACCAACCTAATCTCCCAAAATAATATTGATATTCGTGTAATTACGAGATCCAGGACCGTCCTGACACGAGCGTAGCGAGTGGATGGTTTTCTTCCCATTCGCACAGCTTCGAAACTCTCTGGAGACTTTCAAATGTGTTTACTACGAGGCTCGCTGGGGCCAAGCCGACGTCAAGAAAGTAGTGATAAGTTTCAGAAATCCTATTTTAAATTAATATTAAATGTCGGTGATTATTTGATCTAACAATACAATTTAACATCAGTATATACAATGTTATATTTCAATTGGTAGTTGATATTTATAGGCTACTTTTACAGCATAATCGTTTGTAACCAGAATTACATGCACATATAAATTATAATTGCATTACATCTTGAAACTATTTTACAATAATGAAATAATAATATATCTTTTTTAAAAAAAATATTTAACCACCAACCAAACCCTATAAAGACTGTCTGTGATAAGGTAAACTATCTTTAAACTATTAACGTCAAAAATAAATCATGGGTAAAAAACGGGAATTTTTCCAAAAAATGTAAACTTTTTTATCAAACGTTAGTATTGTACAAACAAATCTGGAAACAGAAGCTGTGTCGAGCATTTGTACCTCCGGAACCTCAAAAACAAACAAACATTCGCAAACACACACTCACATTCACAAACACACACTCACATTCAAAACACACACTCACATTCACAAACACATACTCACATTCAAAACACACACTCACATTCAAAAACACACACTCACATTCACAAACACACACACTCACATTCAAAACACACATTCACAAACACACACTCACATTCAAAAACACACACTCACATTCACAAACACACACACTCACATTTAAAAACACACACTCACATCCAAAACACACACTCACATTCACAAACACACACATTCACAAACACACACACTCACATTTAAAAACACACACTCACATCCAAAACACACACTCGTATTCAAAAACACACACTCACATTCAACACACATACACTCACATTCAAAACACATACTCACATTCTAAAACAAACACTCATATTCAAAAACACACACTCACATTCAAAATATACACTTACATTCAAAACACACACTCACATTCTAAAACAAACACTCATATTCAAAACCCACACTCACATTTAAAACACACACTCACATTCAAAACACATACACTCATATTCAAAACACATACTTACATTCAAAACACACACTCACATTCAAAACTCACTCTCACATTCTAAAACACACACTCATATTCAAAACACATACTTACATTTAAAACACACACTCATATTCTAAAACAAACACTCACATTCTAAAACACACACTCACATTCTAAAACACACACTCACATTCTAAAACATACACTCACATTCTAAAACAAACACTCACATTTAAAACACACACTCACATCTAAAACACACACTCATATTCAAAACACACACTTACATTCAAAACACACACTTACATTCAAAACCCACACTCACATTCAAAACACACACTCACATTCAAAACACACTTACATTCAAAACACACACTCACATTCAAAACACACACTCGTATTCAAAAACACACACTCACATTTAAAAACACACTCACATCCAAAACACACACTTACACCCACATTCAAAACACACACTCACATTCAAAACACACACTCACATTCTAAAATAAACACTCATATTCAAAACACATACTCACATTCTAAAACAAACACTCATATTCAAAACACACTTACATTCAAAACACACACTCACATTCAAAACACACTTACATTCAAAACACACACTCACATTCAAAACACACACTCACATTTAAAAACACACTCACATCCAAAACACACACTCACATTCAAAACACACTTACATTCAAAACACACACTCGTATTCAAAAACACACCTCACATTTAAAAACACACTCACACCCAAAACAAACACTCATATTCAAAACACACTTACATTCAAAACACACACTCACATTCAAAACACACACTCACATTCAAAACACACACTCGTATTCAAAAACACACACTCACTTTTAAAAACAAACTCACATCCAAAACACACACTCACATTCAAAACACTTACACCCACATTCAAAACACACACTCACATTCAAAACATACACTCACATTCAAAACACACACTCACACTCAAAACACACACTCACATTCAAAACACACACACTCACATTCAAAAACATACTCTCATTCAAAACACACATAGTCACAGAGTCAAAACACACATACATTCACAGAGTCAAATTTGAGTTTAATTTGATATTATTTCAAGCTAATTGGCAGTTTTTCAGGTACGCCTTAATTTTGAGTTATCAACAAAAATGTTGGAAAAAGATGTGACTAAATTTTGTCTACATAAAATAAATTATACGAATCATGTATCACAAAAATTACATGGAAATAATTTATTATGGTTTTGAAATATGTAGGCCGACCTTTTAAGATAAAGTTCATTTTATCTTTGAACAGATTTTTTTTTTTGTTGAAAAATAAGAACCAAATTGTTTTGTAGTTAAGTTTGATGGAAATAGTTACGAGAAACTGTAAATTTTATCTTTCGACGACAGATATTTCCAAATGATAATTTTGAATTAAAGTAAATCGATTTTTTTATAAAAAATAGTCGGTGATATGTTTCCACAACCTCAGCCCAATTGTTTAGGATAAAGTGTACTGAATTAATTTATTGATAAAAATTTCCGAAATGACTTTTTTTTTTTCAGTTTTGAACAATGGTTTGGGGTTTTCAGAAACAAAATTCTCGAAATATGGTTCAATTACCTGAGGTTAAAAATTTCATCCAAATCGAGCCACCTGTACATAGGTACAGCGCACAGACAGAAGGTTAACTAACAGATATAAATTACAAAATCACTTTTTACATTTTAGAGTTACCATCTGAAAATTATTATTTTTAAAATAAAGAAAATTTTCTTAACAAAAAATGAGGGGTAAATAAATAAATAAAATGATAATTTGTGCTTTTGTTTTTTTGTGCTTGTATACAAGCTACCCTATTTTTAAAAAGACATGAACTCAAAGTGTTTATTATTATAAAATTACTTTCTATACAACAAATTATAAAACGTGTATTTGTGTTTGCATCATTTCGAACCAATATCTGTTACATTTTAGGTTAAGTAATGTAAACAGTATACTCACTCCCTGGTATAGTCTGTTACAAACAACACAAGACACTTATCACGAAACATTTCACTCCCCAACACCCTCTAATGTTTATTAAATCCACTAGGATCATTTTATTTATCAACAGATGACTGTAAAATCTGTTACACAATTATTTTAAAGAAGAAAGGTTAAAATATTGCCTGCGAATGTTGTGTTTCCTCTGCGACGTCGTTAGTTCTATATTTGGCTACTAGTAGCGCTGTCGTAGAGGGGTTGTCGTTCTCAATAAACGTTTGGATTTCAGCGGGTTCAAATATCAATTCGGTAGTCCAGGAGAGACGATGTTTTAATTAGGGTTGTTTTTTTATAATTTTATTTATTTTAAAATTATACTTTTTTTTTATGGTTTCAATAAAATATAAAGACATAGTAAATGTTATGAATCGGAAGTTGACATCTGATAAAACATACAGGGTGTGAAAGTATTGCACACACTTTCTTATTAACCCATCCAAGTGAATAATGGTAGTCGATTTCTCCATAAATATTTATCTACTAACAAGCTTGTGTATGCTTAGAGTCTGTAGACAAATAGGGGCAGTTATTTCTTCCAAATAAATATTCGTAATAGACTATTTAAATCCTAATAAATTTTTCAACTCGATAATTTCCTCCCTGACTACCCATAGGTAATTGTTTCTCTGTTGTGTTGGACAATGCAAAGAATATAGAAATTGCAAAGTTTGAAATTTTATATATCATTTAACGCCTTGTCTATGTAGACTGGTTGGATTAGGTTAGGTTAGGTTGGGTTAGGTTAGGTTAGGTTAGGTTAGGTTATGTTAGGTTAGGTTGGGTTAGGTTCCTTGATTTTACCCACGAACTAAGAAATCAATGAAAATGAAATCCATCTTATAATGGATATTGATTTTTTTGTTTCACAACTCACGAAAAATGTTTTCAAAACTTACACACTACGCAATTCTCATTATGTGGTTAAAATAACTTGCATTCGTTAGGTTAGGTTAGGTTAGGTTAGGTTAGGTTAGGTTAGGTTAGGTTAGGTTAGGCTAGGTTATGTTAGGTTAGGTTAGGTTGGGTTAGGTTAGGTTCCTTGATTTTACCCACGAACTAAGAAATCAATGAAAATGAAATCCATCTTATAATGGATATTGATTTTTTTGTTTCACAACTCACGAAAAATGTTTTCAAAACTTACACGCTAAGGATTTCTCATTATGTAGTTTAAATAAGTTGCATTCGTTATAAAAAAAAAAAAAAAAAAACTATAATTAATGCAATAAACCACAATGCAATTAATTTCAAATTCAAATTAGTTTTTTTTTTCAGATTTGTAGGTCACACCGTGTTCAAGTTATAAAATGGGGGGGGGGGAATGATATCACTTTAAATTTGCTCTAGTGCAAATATATTAATTTTGTTCGTCAAATAAACATTCATATTCGTAATCAGAATTATAGTTTTCATATTTCACAAATAATATTTTTAAAATATTATTTTTCAAATTGATAGTTTTGCCTCTTAACTACCCCAAGGTCATTTTTTATCGCTGTATTTTTGCTGTTTGAAACAATACAAAGAATAAAAGTGCAAAGTTTGATATGGATTTATCGTCTTGTCTGTGTAGACTGGTTGCGACTTACACACACTTGGGTGAAATTATGAGGGTCTTTAGGTAAAACCCAGGTGTCCAAAAGTAGGAAGAAACTTGTTTTGTTTGTGCAATTAATTGTTGTACGTTTGGGTCAATAATCTTCACATTTCACTAAAATTTGAATGAAATCGGTGTAGTTGATTTTGAGAAATTACGTACTTTATAACATCCTCGTGTCCAATTGTTTACCAAAAAATCAGGAACGAGTGTTTTTAGAGAGATCCTGACTATTGTGCTTTTAGGTTCCTTAGGGGCTACACTTGAGATTTAAAAAATAATTTTACATAAAAAAAACCTGTAGTATCAAAGCAAATATGATTTGATTTATGAAACAAATTCTTTATTGATTATATAAGAAGATATTTATGTGATATCGAAACTAGTTTTAAATTAAATTCTGTCATTTTATCTGTGGTGTCTGGAAAATAAACCTAGCCATTCGTTTATTAATAAAACACAAATTTTGTTTATTGGAGCGAACTCCTTTACCAGAGGTGTGAAAAAATGTAAAAAACTATTTGAGAATCGTAATTTTCTGTTTATCCCTTTATGGGAGGCATTGGAGGCGTCTACCCCCAATTTTTAAATTATGACAAGTGATGGAAGTTCACCCCTTATTTAAATATACAGGGTGGTTTGATATAACTGTACCAGCTGTTTTACTTGAAAATTATATAATAAATTTAAAAAAAGTTAAATGTCAACTCCTCTGAACTATTTATGTTGTCCAATTTTAATTCTCGGTTCAATTGTTTTAAATAAAGAAAATAAACTTTTGAAAACGTCTCAAATTTCGCTACTTTGAGTCTCGTAGCTTAAAAAATATACAAGAATCAAAAGTCTTACAAAGACGTATAGAATCTAAAATATTCAAAGACAATTCGTGCTTTAATATACAACTTTAAAGTTGGGCGCCATATTGGGAAAATATTGATGGTACTGTATCAACATTTTAAAAACCCTCAAATAAGAACATAAAAAGTTCAGGGGAGATGCTACATGACTGTTTTTTTTAATAAAAAAGTTGGGAGACACTATCCTTAGTGGCTACACTTAAACAAAATTTGATAGCTGATTATTCAAAAATCATAATTACATTTTCCTTTATGCAAGTACCAATTTTAAGTAACCAAAAAAAAGTTAAAATGATCCGATAAATGGCGACATATGAAATTTGAATAAAATGTTCCACAAGTTAAGGCAGTATTGTATATTCAACAGGCATTGGATAGTATCCTAAAAAAAATAATGTAAACAATTTTGAAATGCAATAATTTATTATGAATAATGTTATTCAAAAATAACATTTAAATATTTTTTTCAAGAGGGAATAACACAGTTTGTTCATATCTACTTTGAGTGAAACTATATTTTGGGTGTCCCACTTAACATGTTACAATAGCTAACTTTTGAATTATAAATATGATAGAGTACTTTAAATGGTGAACCTTCCTTTCTTTTCAATGAAGTTTAAAAATCCATTTGGTAAAATTTAAAAATGTTTTTGGATATTGATCCATTTTCCAATATGGAGTCCAACTTTGAAATTTGTTATGGAACACCCTGTATTTTATGGTTTTTCATTTGTAAAACGATATTTTAAGAATGTATTATTCTAGGGTATTTAAAAAAAATCTATAGCCGTTTAGGAATTACAGGCACTTAAAGTTCAGAATATTAAAATTTGATAGGCCTACAAATAATTGATTCCCATCTAAATTGTTGCATCTACAAATTTTTAATGGGGAACTCCCCTTATTTTTGTAAACTCTAAAATGGCATGGAAATCAATTTTTAAAAAAGTGCTAAATTTTATTAAAATGTGGATTTGATTTTTTTTAAATTTGTAACTCCTAATTTTTATAATGAAAAGTTATTCTTTGGTAAAACTTTCCAAAATTCCTAATAATAACAGAGGTGGGGAATATTTGCTGTATTTGTTTTATGCCCTGTTTTATCGGAAACTAGCAGAGTACCCGTCCTTCGTATGGGGTTGATGTATATTTGTATTGAGTGTTAAGGGAGTTTTCAAGGCCAGTGGGGCGGTGCCCTGATGGAATTTCTAAATAAAAATAGGTCTACGTGTTAACCAAGGACCCTAAGAATGTCCATGTACAATTTCAGCTCAATGGGTCCAGTAGTTTTTACGTGATTGAGAAACACACAGACAGACAGACACCATTAGATTTTTATATAATATTATAGAGTTGATTACAAAGTAAAATAAACGTTTATTTTTCTGAACTTTAAGTGTCTGTAATTCCTTAACGGCTAAAGATTTTTAAACAAAACCGAAGAATAAAACGTTCTTAAAATATTGTTTTACACCCGAAAAAACAATAAAATCAGTAACAAATTTCAAAGTTGGCCGCCATATTGGAAAATGGTGGCAATTTTTTACATTTTACAAAATCGATTTTTAAACTTCATTGAAAAGAAATGAAAGTTATTGTAACATTTTAGGTAGGACACCCTGTATTGTAGACGTTTGGAAAAATAATATTTTAAAAATAAATATTTGATTTCACCGAAAGATGATCACATAAAAACAAGTAAATGATTTTTTACTAAATACAATAACAGTATATTTAAACCGTTTCCATTTAATCGAACCACCATTGTGGTTCAGAGGATTATCATTATCATTCTCATGGAAACTTTTACACCTGAGATCATGTAATGTCTTCTACTGCATTGATTTGGCTCCCCCCCCCCTATCGGTTTTAATAATTAGCATAAAGAGTCCAATCTTTAAAGAGTTTGGGTATAGATTACATTTTTACATTCCCACAACCAGGTAATAAAGATTGGTCAAAACATTAATGTCTATGCCCACCTGTAGTTTGTTGAAATGCAGCGCTCAAAAGACAAAATTACTATTTCTTATCTTTGACTTACCGCCAGCAATCCTTGATTAATTCTTTTTTTCCAGTTTATATTGTCATATATTCACTACACGTGTTTCGGACATTTGTTATTCAAACATATCCGGTTACTCTAGACTATCATTATGAAAAATTACTATTATGATAAAATTTAACATAAAACTATTTATTGTAACTCGTTAATTATAGTTTTTGCATCTTTTTATTCATAGTATAATTTTATTTTATTCAGTTACTTTTCCAAGCAATTCACAAAAGATATGGGTCAAAGATTGTAATCAGGGATTAGAGTTTCAGCATGTTGGAGGAATTTACATATTTAGGTTCCTTAATTACTTACATCCACGTTAATGGAGAAGTTGGAAGAAGATTTATGAAGATCATTACGGACTACAAAGAAAGTCTTCTCTAGATTTCTTACAAGGAAGACAAAATGTTTACTGAATAGAAACTAATATTGACTGATGGTTCTCGGCTAAAATTATCATAATTCAATTTGTTTGGAAGGAATATTCACAGAAGTGAATGAAGCAGACACATTCTGTAGGAGATGATTGTAGCCTCAACTACGCAAGGAGCTGGTCTGGACATCTCACACCAGCGTCTTTTTATTGAGCAACCGGATAGCTAAAGAAGTTTTGTATATTCCAAACTTAGATATTTGTACTGCGTTGATTGTGGTGTTACAATGATGGAAGCAAGAACATTGGCAAAACATCTTTCTACAGGTCAATACTTGAGCTGGGTTGTAGAGCAGAGGGTGTATGTACAACCTTCATATGTCGTATTCTATAAAACAAGTTACGATGGCTGTGGCGTTACAGGTTTTACAGATAAACATTATTTTGCCATTTTTTTAAATTCCACTGAGTGGTTAACCATTTGACGGTTTATTTTCACGTCCCACCGCGTCTTCATCCTATCTTCTCATCTCCTGTTGTCCCTCTTCGTCAGTCCTCCACTCTCTCCTTTCCTTCTCACCTCTACTCGACTCTTCTTGTATCTCCACGTCTCTGGTGGTCCTCCCGTCTCTTCTCGTCTCTCTTAGAATGTCCACAATTCTCCTTGTTTTTCTTAGTCTCTACTTGTCTTCCTGTCTCTTCTCATTTCTACCAGACTTTCACCATTTCTCTTATTCTCGACTTGTCTTCCCGTCTTTTCTCATCCCTCCTAGACTGTCCACAACTTTCTTCTTGTCTCGGATTGTTTTCCTGTCTCTTCTCAACTTTTCTAGACTGTTCACGACTATCCCATTTCTCCTCCCAATTTTTCTTAGTCTCTTCCTATCTCTACTTAACTTGTTTCTCCCCACCTCCCCTAATCTCAGTTTGTGTCCCTGTCTCTTCTCATCTCCCTGTCTCTGATTATCTTTCCGTCTATTCTCATCTGTACCCATTATTTCCTAGCCTCTCCCCATCACTTCATGTCTGTTTTTTTCTTCAAGTCTCTTCTTAGATCTCCTTAATTCTCTAGGTCTCTTCCAATCACTCCTAATCTATCCCAGCCACTGATTTGTCTCCCTTTATCATTATCTTCGCCTCTCTTAATTGTCTTCCTCTCCTTACATATTCTTATTTCTACGTCGTTTCGCCTCAATTTCCTTTCTCCGCAACTCTTCGGGTTATCTTTCCCCATCCCTTGTAGTCTCCCCTCATCTCTTCTCTCTTTACGTATCTCTTTGTCCTTCCCTATCACTTCTCGTCTCTACTTATCTCTCTTAGACTTTCAACGCCTCTTCCTATCTCAGATCGTCTATGTTTGTCTTTCCCTATTACTGTTTGTCTTCCCTATCACTTCTTGTCTTTACTTATCTCTCTTAGACTTTCCCCGTCTCTTCCTATCTCTGATCGTCTATGTTTGTCTTTCCCTATTACTGTTTGTCTTCCCATCACTTCTTGTCTCTACTTATCTCTCTTAGACTTTCCCCGTCTCTTCCTATCTCAGATCGTTTATGTTTGTCTTTCCCTATTACTGTTTGTCTTCCCATCACTTCTTGTCTCTACTTATCTCTCTTAAACTTTCCCCGTCTCTTCCTATCTCAGATCGTTTATGTTTGTCTTTCCCTATTACTGTTTGTCTCCCTATCACTTCTTGTCTTTACTTATCTCTCTTAGACTTTCCCCGTCTCTTCCTATCTCAGATCGTTTATGTTTGTCTTTCCCTATTACTGTTTGTCTCCCTATCACTTCTTGTCTTTACTTATCTCTCTTAGACTTTCCCCGTCTCTTCCTATCTCTGATCGTCTATGTTTGTCTTTCCCTATTACTGTTTGTCTTCCCATCACTTCTTGTCTCTACTTATCTCTCTTAAACTTTCCCCGTCTCTTCCTATCTCAGATCGTCTATGTTTGTCTTTCCCTATTACTGTTTGTCTTCCCATCACTTCTTGTCTCCCCTAATCTCTCCTTGATTTTCATCGTCTCACCCAATCTCTTCGTTTCTACTTCCCTCCCCGTCTCTTTTCGTCCTTCCTTGTCTCTCCCTATTTCTGTTTGTCTTCCTATCATTTCTCGTCTCTATTAATATCTCCTCGACTTTTCTCGTCTCTGCTAATTCCCCGTATCTTTCCATCAAACCTTGTCTTCCCATTACCCATCACTTATCATCTCTACTTATCTCTCCTCGACATCCCTCTCTGTCCCAATCTCTGCTTGTCTTCCCAATATGTTTCGTCTCTACTCATAACTCCTTGATTTTTTTCGTCACTCTCGTGTCTGCTTGTTTCTTCGTACCTCCTCGTATGTCTTCCACTCCTTGTCTCTCTTCATCTTTTGTTGTCTTCCAATCATTTCTCGTCTCACCTATCTCTTCTCTCCTCGTCTCTGCTTGTCTATAATAATCTCAGTTTTTCTTCTCATTACTTCTCATCTCTACTCATCTCTCTTCGATTTTCCTCGTCTTTCCCCATCTATATTAGCCTCTCCATCTCTACTTGTCTTAACCGTCTCTTGTCTTCCATAACTTTTTATCTCTACTCATCTCCATCTTTCCTTGACTTTCCTCATCTCTCCCCGTCTCTTCTTGTTTCCCAATATCTCTCCATCTCTCTCTATTTTCCCTTATTTCTTCTGGTTTCTGCTTATCTCGCCATATCTACCTGTCTTTTTTGTTCTTCTTTTTCTCTCTACATCTCTTCTTGTCTCCCCATCACTTTTTGCCTCTACTCAGCACTCCCAGACTTTCCCCATCTCTTCCCTATTTCTCCTCGTCTCTGCTTCTCTCTCCCCTATATATGTTTGTTTTCCCGTCTCTTCTCGACTTTCCCAATCTCTCCACATTTCTCCTTCTTTCCTCGTATCTCCCCGTCTCTGTTCATCCCTCTTTGTCTCCCTCCATCTCCCCAGTCGTTACTACTCTGCTAGTCTTCCCAACTTGTCATCTCTACTTATCTCTCCTCTGCATGCCTCGTAATTCCCCGGTCTCCGCTTGTTACCCTCCCCACCCCTATTTGTCCGTCCTTGTCACTATTCGTATCGACCTATCTCCTTGTCGTCTTACGATAATTTTCTACGTATCTCCTCTCTTCGCTTCTCCTTGTTTGCTTCATCTTCATCTCTCCTTGTCTATCCGTCTCTACTTGTTTCCCAATCTCTTTTAGTTTCGCTTTATCTTCACTCTCCATCTCTGCTTAACTTCTCGTCTCTATTCATCTTGCAACGTAGACACTCATCTCACCAAACTGTAGGTTCCACTCTCTACACATCGACTCGTTAGTTATTAGCCAAAGTAACAATTAACTAATAAAACGAATCTGCTTGTCTGTTTAAGTGACTTGTACGGGTCTACAGTTTGTAGATTTTTAGTTTATTATCCTTGCATTTACTTTTAAATTTTCTGACTGGTCTCAAATATGCCGTAATTTTCTTAAAAAAAAAAAAAAAAAAAAAAAAAAAAAAAAACTGATTCTGTTAATTTCGCCACAGGGTAGTGCCGTGTGGAAAAGTTTGGTTTCCAAATGTCAACCTTCAAGTTAAAATTTAAGTTAATTCACTTCTTACATCTAACTTTTCAATGACACACAAACACAGAAATCTTATTTTACAACCTGAAACACACACACACACACTTCTGTGGACATTTCATGCATAGATGTCGATATTTAGATCGCAATCCCTACCTAGAGTGGTGTCAAGATGCAGAGCTAATAATTTTACACCTAACCTAACCTAACCTAACCTAACCTAACCGAACCTAACCTAATCTAACCTAGATTAGGCCTCCTCAATATAGGACTATTGCAACACAGTTTTATGATGACTTTGTCGATAACGAAGCCCTACATGGGCCGTCCTAAGGTTTCTGTTTCAGGATTACCAACAAAGCAACAATTACACTTTGTTCATCACGTCATAACTATTATAATGAAACTGGACAGGTAAATACTTTGAGGGTTTGAAATCAAATTTGTCTGTTGACATCAACAAATTCCTTTAAGGCTTCGTGTGTGTTTCTTTTCAAACCTATTGTTTGCTCTAAGAGTATTGCACAAACTTTCTCACTAACCTTTATCCAAAATCAAATTAAAACCAACCGGACTAATCGTAACAAAAATATTAGTTCGGAAGTTGTCAAAGAAAAATGTATTCCAAATAAATATTTATACCGTGTCTTTCAAAAGTGAGTTAAAATTTTATTTGACTCTAATTTATTTGTTTTTTTCAACATGGAACAAATTAAAATACATACTTTCCTTTAGAATTAAATTGGAATATATTTTAAACAAATTAAAATTTAACGAAATTCTTACTTGTTAGGGTTATTAAGACAAATGTTCGAATTGGCCGCCATTCTTTTCCTGGAGAAGCAGTCTCCTCTATATTATACGCGGGCTTTCTTAACGTCTTGACATCTCAGCTACGTTTTGAATAATTCCTTCTTTTATTTATTACGATTGAAGGTCTTCCTGGCTTCTTAATGTTTCCAACAAACTTACTACGATTTATACGCGACTACACTGCAACTCAAACTTTCTGATGATAAACTCCGTTCATATCCGTAATTACACTGAATCAATGGGTGTTTGTAAAGGTAAAGTCATGATGGAATTTTAAAAAAAATCAATTAATTTTACCATCTACTATATTCCTGTCTAAAATTAGTCAACAATGAGAAAACTCGTTGCTATGGCAACAAATAAATAGCAATGAAAATAACAGATGGTGTTTAAATAAATAATAATTATATCTGCATACAATGAAGAGGTTTTCTCGTTGTAATTTTCGTTGCTATCTATTTGTTGCCATAGCAACGAGTTTTCTCACTGTTGACTAATTTCAAAGACTGCAGTTGAGTCTGTTGAGGGACGGTGCAGTGTAGTCGCGTATAAAAAGCTTGGTAAGTTTGAAACCACCGGGTCCGTTGCAGACATCAAGAGTCCAGGAAGAGCTTCAATCGTAAGAGATGAAGGAAGGAATTATTCAAAACGTAGCTGAGATAAGTGTCAACACATTAACAAATGCCGCGCATAGCGTAGAGGGAAGACTGCTTCTCCAGGAAGAGAATGGCGGCCACTTCGAACACCTGTCCTAATAACCCTAACAAGTAACAATTTGACTTCGTTTTAAGTTTAAAAATTAAATCTCCTTTACTACAAAAACGAATTTATTATGTGGTTTATTTTGTTCTATGTTAAAAAAAGCAAATGAGCTAATCAATTAAAGTTTTAACTCCCGGTAAATTTAGCAATCATATAACTGACCATGTACTACTTAGGTATATGTGGGAATGTAAAAGCAGTACAACCGATTTTGGCTTTTGGTCTTAAGGTAGGTATCATCAAATTTGTAGTTATCTATCAAATCCAAATAACAAGATATCGAATAAGTATCTATATGTTCATCATTTCAATAGATGTTCACAATTTAAATAGAAGTTCACAATTTAAATATATGTTCACAATTTAAATATACGTTCAGCATTTAAATATATGTTCACCATTTAAATAAGAGTAAAATTACACTAAACTAACATTCAATAAATATTATACCTACAACTTGGGGTTTTAAATAACATAATCAGTGTTCCACTAAAGTTGTCCTCGTTTCATCCAGACAGGGCGCCGATGATATAGTCAAACAGAATGAGGTTAAACCTGTATGTACTGAAAAAGTCGATTATCTGTATGACTCGATGTGAGTTAAAATCGTTTTTAAATGTTGATTTCGTCTAAATTTCAAGGTTTACTACTGATAAGAAAGCTTTTTGTATATTTAACCAAGTTCTGCCACTCTCCCGATACTCAAAATGCAATGTTTACTCGACAGCTATTACGATTTTGATAGAACATGATTTTTTTACATAAATTATGACGTATATGACGTATAGGATGAGTTTACTATTGTTGTTCTTTGATTGGTTTTCACGTTTCATAAAACAAGTAAAAAGAAGCCACACAGTCACAAATACCTTGTAAGAGACGGGTCAAAATTTATTGGCACCCCATTCTATACCTGCAAAACCTTCGTATCTCTAATTAAAAAAATTTAAAATACCAATTTTATATGTATTAATTCTGAAATTTGGTTTTTAGGATTTGTGATGTATAAAATTGCTAACCGAAAGTTTTGTCCAAATTCAACATTTTTTTAAATGATCTCTGTTTGAATTTTTTAATTCGATTTTCCGAATTTCAAACGGTTTTTTACAAGTTTCACATTCCTGACTTAATGTTTGTGGCCGCTATCGTGTTGATGTACAGATAATAACAACGGCATGTCCGTTTACCTCAAGCCATGAAAGTGAAGATCTTTTAAAAAACGTAGTTCCATAGTTTTTACAACCAACCTTATCATATTATATGTAGTTTATCGCAACAATTGAACTCGATACTGTGTACCCTGTCTATACCTAATAAAAGTTACAGCAAGCTAAACGTGTTAATCCAATCATTTCAAGAAGCTAACCTAAGATTTGACTGTTTAAATTACTCCAATGGACAGGATCGGCAGACATATGACGTTCGACCGAGGTACCATGAGGGCGTCAACGTTTCAATGAGGTTGTGAGTTTCTATGAAGTTTTGATGTTTTCATGGGGGCTTTGAAATTCCCATAACTGTGATGGAGTTTCCATGATAGTTATAGTGTGGACGTTTCCATAAGGGTGTTGGCGTTCCATAAGACTAGTGGTATTTACATGAAGGTTTGGCGTTTCCATGAGAGTGTTGGCGTTCATAAGACTAGTGGTGTTTACATGAAGGTTTGGCGTTTCCATGAGAGTGTTGGCGTTCCATAAGACTAGTGGTGTTTACATGAAGGTTTGGCGTTTCCATGAGAGTGTTGGCGTTCCATAAGACTAGTGGTGTTTACATGAAGGTTTGGCGTTTCCATGAGAGTGTTGGCGTTCCATAAGACTAGTGGTGTTTACATGAAGGTTTGGCGTTTCCATGAGATTGTTGGCGTTCCATAAGTCTAGTGGTGTTTACATGAAGGTTTGGCGTTTCCATGAGATTGTTGGCGTTCCATAAGACTAGTGGTGTTTACATGAAGGTTTGGCGTTCCATAAGACTAGTGGTGTTTACATGAAGGTTTAGCGTTTCCATGAGAGTGTTGGCGTTCCATAAGTCTAGTGGTGTTTACATGAAGGTTTGGCGTTTCCATGAGATTGTTGGCGTTCCATAAGACTAGTGGTGTTTACATGAAGGTTTGGCGTTTCCATGAGATTGTTGGCGTTCCATAAGACTAGTGGTGTTTACATGAAGGTTTAGCGTTTCCATGAGAGTGTTGGCGTTCCATAAGTCTAGTGGTGTTTACATGAAGGTTTGGCGTTTCCATGATATTGTTGGCGTTCCATAAGACTAGTGGTGTTTACATGAAGGTTTAGCGTTTCCATGAGAGTGTTGGCGTTCCATAAGTCTAGTGGTGTTTACATGAAGGTTTAGCGTTTCCATGAGAGTGTTGGCGTTCCATAAGTCTAGTGGTGTTTACATGAAGGTTTGGCGTTTCCATGAGATTGTTGGCGTTCCATAAGACTAGTGGTGTTTACATGAAAGTTTGGCGTTTCCATGAGAGTGTTGGCGTTCCATAAGACTAGTGTTGTTTACATGAAAGTTTGGCGTTTCCATGAGATTGTTGGCGTTCCATAAGACTAGTGGTGTTTACATGAAGGTTTGGCGTTTCCATGAGATTGTTGGCGTTCCATAAGACTAGTGGTGTTTACATGAAGGTTTAGCGTTTCCATGAGAGTGTTGGCGTTCCATAAGTCTAGTGGTGTTTACATGAAGGTTTGGCGTTTCCATGATATTGTTGGCGTTCCATAAGACTAGTGGTGTTTACATGAAGGTTTGGCGTTTCCATGAGAGTGTTGGCGTTCCATAAGACTAGTGGTGTTTACATGAAGGTTTGGCGTTTCCATGAGAGTGTTGGCGTTCCATAAGTCTAGTGGTGTTTACATGAAGGTTTAGCGTTTCCATGAGAGTGTTGGCGTTCCATAAGTCTAGTGGTGTTTACATGAAGGTTTGGCGTTTCCATGAGATTGTTGGCGTTCCATAAGACTAGTGGTGTTTACATGAAAGTTTGGCGTTTCCATGAGAGTGTTGGCGTTCCATAAGACTAGTGGTGTTTACATGAAAGTTTGGCGTTTCCATGAGATTGTTGGCGTTCCATAAGACTAGTGGTGTTTACATGAAGGTTTGGCGTTTCCATGAGAGTGTTGGCGTTCCATAAGACTAGTGGTGTTTACATGAAAGTTTGGCGTTTCCATGAGAGTGTTGGCGTTCCATAAGACTAGTGGTGTTTACATGAAGGTTTGGCGTTTCCATGAGAGTGTTGGCGTTCCATAAGACTAGTGGTGTTTACATGAAGGTTTAGCGTTTCCATGAGAGTGTTGGCGTTCCATAAGTCTAGTGGTGTTTACATGAAGGTTTGGCGTTTCCATGAGATTGTTGGCGTTCCATAAGACTAGTGGTGTTTACATGAAGGTTTGGCGTTTCCATGAGATTGTTGGCGTTCCATAAGACTAGTGGTGTTTACATGAAGGTTTGGCGTTTCCATGAGATTGTTGGCGTTCCATAAGACTAGTGGTGTTTACATGAAGGTTTGGCGTTTCCATGAGATTGTTGGCGTTCCATAAGACTAGTGGTGTTTACATGAAAGTTTGGCGTTTCCATGAGAGTGTTGGCGTTCCATAAGACTAGTGGTGTTTACATGAAAGTTTGGCGTTTCCATGAGATTGTTGGCGTTCCATAAGACTAGTGGTGTTTACATGAAGGTTTGGCGTTTCCATGAGAGTGTTGGCGTTCCATAAGACTAGTGGTGTTTACATGAAAGTTTGGCGTTTCCATGAGAGTGTTGGCGTTCCATAAGACTAGTGGTGTTTACATGAAGGTTTGGCGTTTCCATGAGAGTGTTGGCGTTCCATAAGACTAGTGGTGTTTACATGAAGGTTTGGCGTTTCCATGAGATTGTTGGCGTTCCATAAGACTAGTGGTGTTTACATGAAAGTTTGGCGTTTCCATGAGAGTGTTGGCGTTCCATAAGACTAGTGGTGTTTACATGAAAGTTTGGCGTTTCCATGAGATTGTTGGCGTTCCATAAGACTAGTGGTGTTTACATGAAGGTTTGGCGTTTCCATGAGAGTGTTGGCGTTCCATAAGACTAGTGGTGTTTACATGAAAGTTTGGCGTTTCCATGAGAGTGTTGGCGTTCCATAAGACTAGTGGTGTTTACATGAAGGTTTGGCGTTTCCATGAGAGTGTTGGCGTTCCATAAGACTAGTGGTGTTTACATGAAGGTTTAGCGTTTCCATGAGAGTGTTGGCGTTCCATAAGTCTAGTGGTGTTTACATGAAGGTTTGGCGTTTCCATGAGATTGTTGGCGTTCCATAAGACTAGTGGTGTTTACATGAAGGTTTGGCGTTTCTTTGAAAACATGGGCCGCGTTTTATGTGTGTAGTGACGTTTTCATGAAGATTTCGATATTTCCATGATATTGACGAAGTTTTCTTGAGAGCGTTTCCATGAAGTTATTAACGTTTTTATAAGGGTGTTGGCTTTTCCATGATGGCGTTGAGGTTTCCATGTGGGGGTTGATCTTTTCACGAGGTTGTCAAAGTTGTTTTTGAGGTTGTTGACGTTTCCATGAAGGTGTTGGAGTTTCCATGAAGGTGTTGGAGTTTCCATGAAGGTGTTGGAGTTTCCATGAAGGAGTTGAAGTTTTAATGAGAGTTTCGATGCATCCGTGAGTATGATGGCATTTTCATGAGAGTGTCGGCGTTTCCATGAAGGCATTGATGTTTCCAGGAGGGCATTTTCACGAGGTTATTGTCATTTCTATGAAGGTGTTGTCGTTTCCAAGAAAGAGTTTGTGTTTCTATGAATGTGTTAGAGTTTCCATGAGAGCGTAGGTGTTTCCATGGAGAAGTTGCAGTTTCATTGAGGGTATTGGCGTTTCCAAGAAAGAGTTTGTGTTTCTATGAACGTGTTAGAGTTTCCATGAGAGCGTAGGTGTTTCCATGGAGAAGTTGCAGTTTCATTGAGGGTATTGGCGTTTCCAAGAAAGAGTCGGTGTTTCTATGAATGTGTTAGAGTTTCCAGAGAGAGCCTAGGCGTTTCCATAACGCCGGTTCCAGTAGTTATAACTGTTTAATAGATATTTAACAGAAGTAATCTCTTAGCAGATAATATGTTGAACAACATTATTACTGTTCCATTCTAGTTGGCGTCATTTCCTACAGGCAATGGAGTTGTACGAAGAAGCAATTACACAAAATTAGGTTAACTTTCATTGTCAAGTTATTCCATGAACTAGAATAATCGATTATCTACAAGAGTAAATGTGAATTTAAGTCGATTACATTTACGTGCATTGATAACATTTATGTTCTAGAATCGATAACACGGTTTGTAACTCAACCAATACAAATTACCTACCAATAATACTGGTGTGTCCTCTTCGCTTGATAGTTGTTTTGACCTATGGCCTTGTTTGATATTCCATTTTTATATGTATTAATATCACAGCATTTGGCTAAATAAAGAGGTTCCCTTTTTTTACTACGATAAAAAAGGGGAAGTTATTGTAAAAATAAATATATAATCAACTCTGACATCTCGATGAAATGATGGAGTTACGAGCGTAGCGAGTAGAGCCTCCACAGGGCCGAAGCGAAGCGAGTGGAGAGTGTTTAATATATACGAGGCTGTTAGGGTGTAAAAGCATAATTATGAGGTTCAGAAAACTTGTGTAAGACCTGTCATAATCAAAGTTACCGTAAACATATCAATTAATAAAATTAAACATTTCCTAAAAGGCTCAGGAAAACAACTTCGGGCATTTCAAATATAGTGTCTGCTTATATTAAAATGTATGTTAAACCTGGTTAAGGACCACAATGGCACCATCAACTTGTTTATCCAGAAATAAATTATACTACATTTTGCGCAACTAGTGTGATACACTAAATATATTCAATTTTTTTTTCTATGTAACGTTTTAAAAAATTCATAATCTCTTAATTTTCTCTCGAAAAAACAGACTGACATTTTATAGTTGTATTTTTATCAAAATAATAATTACAAGATAATAAATGTCATAATGAATTAAGTTGCTGTCTAACAAAGATGTTTTAATTAACAACTGTTGCCAACATACAAGTAAAAACCCTAGTTTGGCTTTATGCCATTTCTAATTGTTTTACTTCCTGTGTTATTTGAGTCATTACAGTTAAGCCTACTTGTTGATATTTTGTATTTTGGCAACACTGTTTATGTTGATGGTTAACACAACTGTTGTGGGATTGTTGTAAGACAAAAAAAAAACTTCAGCAGATGCTTCTTCAGCAATGTATAACTGTGTTGCAATAAATCAATGTGTGAGTTTGTCCCTATGGCAGTAACCATGGTGATATGTAGTTTTTTAAATAAATAAAATTACATGAGAGTGACGAAAATACTTAGCAGCAAGAAGTTTACTACCACTATCAATTAATTGTTACCAATATTTCGCTTTAAATGTATTCAATAACACAAGTGATTATTCGATTATTGTATATTAAAAGACATTGAGAAATATGGTAAAATTGTTGACATATGTTTGTTGAATTATAAAATAATATAAATAAATTGTAGAGATTTATTGCACAAACTTTCTCACTTCATCATCATCAAAATCAAATAAAAATCAACCAAATCATTAATAATGTCATCAGTCAATAAAAAGTGAAAATAAACGTTGAAAGTCGGCTTTAAAACTGATTTAAATAGTTACTAGACTTCCTTCCTTACTCCTGACCGCCGTAAATGTTCATTTTTTTTATTTTTTGTGAATTATATTTAAACTTTCCTTGAGATTTTACACAGGGTTTTCAGTTTAGATTTCGTATTTCACTAAAGTTTGAAGGAAATCATTTGAGCTGATTTTGAAAAATTATATCTTTTACGACAGCCCCATGCCCGGTTTAGGTTAGGTTAGGTTAGGTTAGGTTTTACACACGGTTTTGGGTTTAGACTTCATATTTCACTAAAGTTTGAAGGAAATCATTTGAGCTTATTTTGAAAAATTACATCTTTTACGACAACCCCATGGGGCGGTTTATTTTTTTTTTAACCAGATAGCTCAGGAACCAGACATTTTTTGAGAGATGTTGAACGATACGTTTAGTTTATGTTCTTAGAGGCTCCACTTAAAAAGAATTTAATCAAAAATCTTTTATAGGAATTTGTTTTTGATATAGCACTTTCCTCCCACCCTCAATTTATTTAACACTTGTACAAAAATTAAACTATCAAAATAAATATTTTTCGTGCTTACATTTCTAATTAACTACCGTTTACTAATGGGCCCACATTTAAAAGAGTAGGCTACGTCCATTCTTCTGCAGGAATTTTACTCTCCTTTACCGTAAAAACAGTTTTCCACGGGCATAAAGTCAAGTAACGTGCAAAGAAGAATAGTTATTTGTGCAACTAGTGAGCAAAGTGGCACTTTTTTAAACGAGAGAAAAATGTTGACGTACGAGGCTTGCCGAGTGCGTCAATTTTATCGGGTTTAAAAGAGACACTTTGCTCACGAATTGCACATTATACTTTGTCTACAGTTGTTATTTTGTGACAAATAAAAAACATACTTCAGCAGAAGCACAATTTAATAAAACATTAATTTAATACAATAGTGTTCAACCTCACGTCAAAACTGAGATTATTTATGAATATTACAAATAACTTAGGTGTATTGTTGAGGAAACGGGATTGCCAACTTCAAAACTCGGCAATCGAAAAATACTCTCCGTGTACATACACTGTCAATCATGACATTTACAAAAAAGTGACATCAAATATGACACTTCATGAATAATTACTTCCTTTTTCAACTTTAAAACGTTGTTTTGTTGTTTATTTGTTATTTTACATGTAAGAATTAATCTAACCTACATACGGGACATTTCTTGTATATGATAAATCAATTCAAATAAACTTAACCTAAATTTCGTTTTGTTCGGTTGCCATTCGGAGTGAACAAAGTAGTGTGCAAAGTAGTGGGCAAAGTGAAACTGTTGAGAAATCAGCTGTTTTGCAAACAAATTTTAATTGAACAAAATGCCACTTTGCCAACAACTGTAGACAAAGTAAATTTCTTTCAATTGTATCTTGCGAGAAACTTTGTCACTCCATCTTGTTTTGCTCTACATCATAGTATTCTACTTAACCACGTAAAGGTAAACATCAAATAAAATGAGAAACCTGCTGTATCATTACACTTGGCTATAAAACGAATTTCAAGAACAACTCTTTTCTTAATTTTTTCAATTTTGTTTTATCCAACCAATTAAAAAAAAACTGCCTATTTTAAAATTCTGTAACAACCTAATTGTAGTGTTTTTTTACTTATTGTCACATTTAAAGGTATAACAAACACACAGAACACAATTCTCACAAAAAAAAAAAAATACACCTAAGTATCAGACGCGTTTCAACGACAAGGTCGTCCTCTTCAGTGATACACCAGCTACACCAACCAAACCACTAGCTGGTGTATCACTGAAGAGGACGACCTTGTCGTTGAAACGCGTCTGATACTTAGGCGTATTTTTTTTTTTGTGAGAATTGTGTTCTGTGTGTTTGTTATACTGTATAGTTTTTTTCATAAGTCAAGCTCAACATTTAATATACATTTAAAGGTAATCTGTGTAAATACTACCTTTCATGATAAAAACTCTAATTTATTAAAATTTCAACCTAATCTAGTAGAAGTTATAGAGAAGGAAATATTTATTTCTGGCTGTAGCTTTTATCTTCATCAACAACTCAATGCTTTCTATAAATAACAAGTTTCAATTTTCTGAATGTCAAACGAACTTATTTCAGTAAGCTTTTAGTATTTTTGTAACTTTTCTTTTATAAATACAACATGTACATAATTGGGAGAACCTGCTAGCAAACTTTAGGCCTTTCGTCCCTGAAAGGCGTCTTTAAATATCGTAATATATTATATAACATTTATTTTTTCATATTCTGCAGAAAATAATATATAAGTTATATATATATATATATATATATTTATCTCGATATTAAAATATTCTGTATAAGCTGTTAGTATTTCAGTGTTAGTAAATTTTTTATTAACCTGTAAATTGGCAGCTCAATATTCTGGAAACAATGTTTTGTATGTCGCCATGTTAATCAATAAACCCGCCGATTGTGAAGTGCGCTTGGTTATTCGGATCATAAATGTTGAGAGATATAGCGAAACTATAACCAAGCTTAGGCGCGCTATTCAAAACTGCCGGCGGGGTCTTCTGTCTAGCGGCGTCGTTGTGCTTCACGATAACGCTCGGCCTCACGCTCAGGGCCGGATTTAGCATTTTGGCACCCCTAGGCCCAATAATTTTTCCGCCCCCTAGTCTGTTTAAAGTTACTTCCCCAAAAACCTTTATTAAAAAAATATATCAGGCCTATATGTTAATTGCTTAAACACCACTCCACGATGCAATTTTACCATTGCAAGTTTTTTGAGTAATTTACTTGGTTCTGGGCTTAACAAATTGCCATCTTAAAACACTTTTAGTAATCTTATGTATTAAATAGTTAGCTCATGTTTGTGTGACTGAAACAAAACGATCCAACCCGCAGAGCATTCCCGCAACAAAGCATAGCCATTGCTATGTTAATAACTTAGGTTTTGTTCAATTTAGTCATTTGGGCAAATAAATTTTTAAAAACTCTGTAATACAATATAAAATAGGTTTAATCTCAGAAACACAACTTACATGAAGTATTTTCTTAACGTGACACAAAAACTGTGATATAAAGTAAAACTAGATATTTTGTATGTTTTCTTAAGGCAATAGATGTAGGCTACAGTAGAATGGACGATAGTTGGGGAGGGGTCAATGACCATGACACTGCTTGTCACAAGTACCAGAGGAGGAGGTAGCCAAAAGCCAAAACAAACAAATGATAAGAGGGAGAGGACTGATTTGTTTGTAATCAATTCAAAAAATATATTAAGTTATGGCTAAACTGAACCATCCCCCCTACAGCCCTGACCTGGCACCATCAGACTTTCATGTGTTTCCTAAACTCAAAGAATATCTTGGTGGAAAGCGATTTGAAAATGATGATGTGTTGAAAGAAACTGTTACTAACTGGTTATATGCTCAGGCGGCAGAGTTCTACGATGAGGGGATCCAAAAGCTAGTGCCACGACTTAACAAATGATTAGATATTCTTGGTAACTATGTAGAAAAGTAAAAAAATATGTTCATACTTACGTTTTTGATACAATTTATGTTCATAAATAAAATTGCTGTTACTCCACTTAAAAACGGTTCTTACTTAAAAAATGACCCACGTAAATTCTTTTCTACAATAAGAACTAAGTATTGTGGAAGTCCAAGTGTGTTTCAAGTTAAGTGGTAAAATCAATTAATCGTAACTGACAGCAGTAAGTGAGATAGACTGTAATTTATTTGTCAAGTATAACAACCGCTGCCACCAACTTAGAACAGCTGATTTTAAAACAACTGCTTCCCCAATCGAAATGAGGAAAATAATGAAATACGATTTCCAGTGAGGGTAGTCATTTAATTATTTTACGAATTTGTAAATGTCTTCACATCGAGCTTCTAATGCTACAATTAACGTTCATTTTTGTGTATCAAATTGTTGTTTTTAAACTTACTATTTTGCTAACAGTTTTGATAAGGTTAGGTTAGTTAAAGTTTGGTTGGGATTATGTTAGGTTAGGTTAGGATGATTTGGTTAGGTTATGTTAAGTTTATAAAAATTTTGTAGGTTATGTTCGGTTAAGTTTAATAAATTTTGTAGGTTATGTTAGGTTAAGTTTTTATAGGTTAGGTTACGTTTTTTTAGGATAAGTTAGGTTAGGTTAGGTTTTTTTAATGTTAGGTTAGGTTAGGGTATGTTAGGTTAGATTAGGAAAGGTTTTTTTAAGTTAGATTAGGTTAGGTTAGGTTAGGTTAGGCTATGTTACGTTAGGTTAGGTTAGGTTAGGCTAGGTTAGGTTAGGTTAGGTTTTTTTAGGCTAGGTTAGGTTAGGCTATGTTAGGTTAGGTTAGGTTAGACTATGTTATGTTAGGTTAGGTTAGGCTAATGTTAGGTTAGGTTAGGTTAGGTTTTTTTAGGCTAGGTTAGGCTAAGTTAGGTTAAGTTAGGTTAGGCTATGTTACGTTAGGTTAGGCTAGGTTAGGTTAGGTTTTTTTAGGCTAGGTTAGTTTAGGCTATGTTAGGTTAGGTTAGGCTAAGTTAGGTTAGGTTGGGTTAGCCTAAGTTAGGTTAGGTTAGGCTACGTTAGGTTAGGTTAGGTTAGGCTAAGTTAGGTTAGGTTAGCCTAAGTTAGGTTAGGTTAGGTTAGGCTATGTTAGGTTAGGTTAGCCTAAGTTAGGTTAGGTTAGGTTAGGCTATGTTAGGTTAGGTTAGGCTAAGTTAGGTCGGGTAAAAGTGAAATCCGTTCAGCAGATTTTTAGAAATTATGTTTTTATTTTTTACTAATATCTCACGTAACTGGAATTTTTGGAGAGGTAGTGACTGATAGTTTGAGTCCTAATGAGGTTATACTTGAGAAAAGTTGTATCACAATCGTTGGAGTCGATTTAAACGACTGACACGATGATGGGCGTCATCACCAGTTCATTATTGGGGGGGGGGGCATATGCCGGGGGTCTGGGGGTATGGAAATTTTTTAAAATTAAACTTCTCAAAACATCGTTTTTATGCATTTATTTATGCGTTTGTAACAGAAATGTAATGTTAAAAACATTAGTAAAGACAAAGCCCGATGTTTACCTTTTAAGGTTTTAAGTAAATCATTCGTTTTCAGCAAAAATATTTTTACATCTCAAATATTGGGGGGACGCGTCCCCCCGTCCCCCCGGCGATGACGCCCATGACACAGATTATTCCAAAAACCCCTTTTTGTACTTCGGGGATCTCAAAATGGATATATCCACAAAGTATTCTACTTGGATTTTTTGACCAATCACATAATAAGTTCCTCTATATTTATAGAGAAGCTCAATCATATGAAACACGTATTGAACCTTGACTTCTGAATCAGACTAGAATTTTATCAACTTTTCAATTTTAGACACTTATAGTTTTAATTTTTTAATGTTAAATCAAAAACAAAAAGGACATAAATCTTCTGGATAGAACCACTTCCTTCCACAATGCAATGCAATTAAAATGTTCATTGCCATCTGTTGAATCTCGCTCAGCTAGTGTTTTGTAAACACACAACAATGAAACAATTTGGTAGTTGTGTTCAGTCAGTTTGTGTGATATCCTAACATCGAAATAATGAATTTTTCATCTGAACAAAACGTGAAATGTTGTTCTTGGGTTATATCTTTTGAAAATTAGTATAAAGTAATAATGTATGTTCAAAGAACCTACCCAAATGTGGTTCCTTCATTGAAAAATCAATATTACATAGGGGGGACAAATTATTAGACTAAAGTTCATTTTTAGTTCATTAATAATGCAATATACATAAAAAAACCAAAAAAATTAAAATTGAAATATTTTTTTTAATCCTTAAAAATGGGCACTTTTTATAAGACAACAAACCTTTGGGTTACCTTAGACAAAAGTACATATCAAACCCTACATTTTGAGATGATGTTTTTTTTTTTTACAATACTTTTGCCAAAAATGGCGGGCACTTCAATTTTTGCCGAAAAATGCCGATTGCGAGTGGAAAAATATATATATTTTTTTAAATTATATCATGAGTTACCGACATAAAAATACATGTTTTCCCAAATTTTGAAAAAATTTCAACCATTTTTCCTTTAAATATCACCAATTAAGTAAAAAAAAAAGTGCGAGAAATGGTTTGTTTGGGGTTAGGATGAATAATTGTTTAAGTAATCCTACCTTATGGATCGATAGTCTCTTTCATCATGGTCATTTTCCATTTTTTTAAATTTTTCCACGACCCCTGGTGCCGGAGATATTAAATAAACAGTGAAGCGATGCACTCGAAAAACGTCAACAATGCGTTTTTTGCCACTTTTCTCGCGAAGCCATGCACAAAAAAACTCACAAAATTAGTTACCGTCTCATCTTTATGCATAAAATCGAAAAAATTTAAAAAAATGCACTTAATTGATACAACACTTTAAAATTATAATTTCACTGTACAATACTAGAAACTGGATCAGATTCAAAGAAATACTATGGGTTTTCTAACACTGAAAATGAAAATCTTGGATTTGCTACTAAACTGAAGAGTAAAGAGTTCAAAGAGTCATTTAGAATCTGTATGATTCTTTTTTTTTTATTCGTTGCTGTCAGTTATTGATGGACATCTAAATAAAGGTCAAATTTGGATCATTAATAATTTATTATTGTTAGTTTTCTTTATTAAATTTTACACATTTTTTTGTTATCTGCAAATCAACGTTTAAGCAAATTTCGTTTTGATTGACCTTAAAAAAAATTAAACTTGAAGGTAGATGTTTTACATATATATGTAACATAACTGTAAGGTGTCAAGTTTGTAGAATGTTCCTTAAGTCCGGAATATTAATTCAAATAGCGACCTTTTAATGGGATACCCTGTATATATTGCGGTATTGAAAATAGTAAAACACCATTCGAATATTAATAGAAACATTAAAATTTTACTAAATTACTGGCCAATGGTTTATAATATTATTATTAGCAATTATCAACTTTCTGTAATATTTTCAGGTGTTGACATTCAAAAAATATTTTTTTGCAGTAAATTTGTTGAACACTTGTTTGTCCTTTGACCTACACAAAAAAAAATTTTTGTTTCGTTAAAGATAGAAAATCTTTAGTGAAATCTAAATATTAATTTTATTATTATACATTTTTCGGACATTTGCCATCATTTGTGTGTTAAAAAAATTCAAAACACTACGTTTCGGGAATAAGAATCAATTCCCGTTATCAAGTGACTAAAAACTAAAGAAACATGAAACTAGAAACTAAGCCTATGTGAGAAGTAAAATTAAATAAGAATACCACCAACCTTAATATCTAAGCGTGCATCCCAGAGCTAAAACTGAGAAGTCAAAAAACACAATCACGGTAACACACAACTAACGTCAAATACGTGTTGTTGTATCAAAGATACATAAGCCTAGTTTCTAGTTTCAAGTTTCTTTAGTTTTTAGTCACTTGATAACGGGAATTGATACTTATTCCCGAAACGTCGTGTTTTGATTTTTAACACACAAATGATGGAAAATGTCCGAAAAATGTATAATAATAAAATTGAACTTTCATCATTATCAAATAACTTCAAACAGAGACTAAATATTAATGTTTCAATTACTGTAAAAACGATTCGATTAAAGATTAATTGCAAAAATCAAAAATGAATCTCAACTGCTTATATTAAAGGCTCGTTATTAGTTATAAAAAATTACACTGAAGACACAAGTGTAGCAAGTTTAGGACTTTATTTAAATATAGGCTACAAAGTAGTTTGAAAGTCTCTCCTTCCACTTTAACTTTTGTATAAACTTAAATAGAGCCAAACTTTTTAGGACTGTTAACTAGGTCACATGAAGTTTAAGTTATGATATTTTGGAATTTTGTGATTCCCTTAAAGAAGGGAATATCGGAGTGCAGTACTTGATATTTTCAAATGGAAACCCGCATCAATATCAAATTAAAGAGCCTAAAGTACAAAGTTAACAATCCTCACCTAATGACCCTAACCATGACTTCACAAACTGTATTCGAGACTTTTTATTTATAAAATCGATAAATATGTGAAATATGAACACTAAATAGTTTTTAAAAGTTTCACTGAAATAATCTGAGAGAAGCATTCAACGGTGAACTGAATTTTACCAGTCCCACAAAAGTGTGGTACTTTTAGGCGCACTCAAAATACAATAAAAGATCCGCGTCATGTGACATATCAAATTAAATTTAATGACAGCAAAAAGTTTCACTTTTAACTATTATTAAAATATGTGGATATAATTTTCAAAATTTAATCGTATTTTTAGAGTTAATATGAGGATTAAATTTCGTTTACAACACTTGTTCTAAATAATCACAACAAACCAACTGTGAATACAAAATGTAACTCTCATAGTGACTGTAAAAATTTAATACAAATTTGAAATATAATTTTTAATAAAGTTAAAAGTAAAATTCGTTTGTTTTGCTTTAAAAGCCAGTTATTTAATTTGACTTGTTACATGACGTGGGCGAGTGAGAAGTTTGTGTAGTTTGGTGTAGTACAATTTGTATGTATTCTTCTTTGTATTCCTATTTGTATGTATTCTTCTTTGTACTCTTATTTGTATTTTTATTGGCATTCTTATTTGAATTCTTTTTGTTTTATTATTTGTATTATTTTTTGTTTTATTATTTGTGTTTCTATTTAGATTATTATTTGTATTCTTAGTTGTATTTTTATTGTTATTCCTATTTGTATTCTTATATATATTCTTATTTGTATTATTATTTGTATTTCTATTTGGATTATTATATGTATTTTTATTTGTATTCTTATTTATATTATTTTTTAATTCTTATTTGTATTTTTGGTGGTATTCCTATTTGTATTCTTATTTATATTATTATTTCTATTTCTATTTGTATTCTTATTTGTATTTTATTGGTATTCCTATTTGTATATATTCTTCTTTCTATTTTTATTTGTATTCTTATTTGTATTTTTATTGATATTCCTATTTGTATTCTTTTTGTTTTGTTATTTGTATTATTTTTTGTTTTATTATTTGTATTTAGATTATTATTTGTATTCTTATTTATATTATTTTTTGCATTCTTATTTGTATTCTTTTTTGTATTTTTATTGTTATTCCTATTTGTATTCTTATTTATATTCTTATATGTATTATTATTTGTATTTCTATTTGGATTATTATATGTATTCTTATTTATATTATTTTTTTACATTCTTATTTGTATTTTTAGTGGTATTCCTATTTGTATTCTTATTTATATTATTATTTGTATTTCTATTTGTATTATTATTTGTATTCATATTTGAATTTTTATTTGTATTTTTGTTTGTAATTTTATTCCTATTTGTATTTTTATTTGTAATTTTATTCCTATTTGTATTTTTATTTGTATTATTATTTGTATTCATATTTGCATTCTTATTTGCATTCTTATTTGTATTTATATTTGTATTTCTATTTGCATCTGTACATTCCTTGTATTATGTCACTGTGATGTTACCTTTACCCTTGCAATAAAACAGCGTCGCGTGACGCACAATGATTACTGGTTACGTGGGCGTACACGCGCGTGACTGGCACGCTTTGTTACTCGTCGCCTACATTACGACCTAACCTTGTCTTATTATAACCAATATTTTCAATGTATTTCTACAAATGGTTTTATGTACACAGTCTGGGGTTATTTTGGTAAACGTAAAACATTTTTAGTTGTGTTTTTGACTGATCTTCACGATTCATGGCTTCAGGAAACCAAAGCGATGTCCTTGTTGTACGTCGTCTGTATTGAGCACAACAACGGTCATAAAAATGAACAGAGATTAATTAAATTTGGTAGGGGACTATAGTGTGTCATGTAAAACCACACAAGAAATAAAAAAAAAATTAATTTCCAAATGGCGGCAATTCAAAACGTGTTTATTCATATCTCGTCTGTTATTCAATTTATAACAAATTAAAATAAGATAAAAATTCTCATATCTCAATTCACTATGCAATGATACCTATGAAATTATTACCTGACCATTCAAGAAAAATTATGTTCCTAATTGAAAATTATTTAGAGAATTATTATCATTTTTACCCAAATAACCACAAAATTAAAGAAATGAATGTTAATAATTCCATGGTTTACAAGACATTAGACGCTTGAACTGTATTTGACTTCTTATTGGCATTGGTAGATATAGAATGAGCAAATATATAAAGTACAAAGTTGTTATGCACGTTATCTGCAAATAATATTCCAATGTATACACATATTGACTTACTTTATTGCACTTTATATACATATTGACTTATTTTATTGCTCATTGTTTGGTGTCCAAGTCACTTTTTATAATATAATGAGTAATAAATTATAACTGAAGATGGAGCTACGACTCCAAAACGCGTCTTTGTAATAAAGACAAACGCAAAGTCACATGACGGAACTATAAAGGTAATATAAATAATTTATTACTCATTATATTACTTTATTGCACTTTATATACCTATTGACTTGCTTTATTGCACTTTATATACCTATTGACTTACTTTATTGCACTTTATACACATATTGACTTACTTTATTGCACTTTATACACATATTGACTTACTTTATTGCACTTTATATACATATTGACTTACTTTATTGCACTTTATATACATATTGACATATTTTATTGCACTTTATATACATATTGACATATTTTATTGCACTTTATATACACATTGACATATTTTATTGCACTTTATATACATATTGACCTACTTTGTTACAATTTTTATACATATTGTTATGTTATCACTACTTTACACTCATATTGACTTACTTTATTGCACTTTATATACATATGGACTTACTTTATTTAACTTTATACACATATTGATTTACTTTATTGCACTTTATAATATACGTATTGACTTACTTTATTGCACTTTATACACATATTGACGTATTTTATCGCATTTTATATTCATATTGACTTACTTTATCTTATTCGCTTGTGTGCACGGTATTATGTATATCTAACTGTTATAACAGACCGATTTTCCATTTGTTATACAGCCAATGCTATACATACAAATTCATAACACAATAATTATGTCTTAAATCAACCTACAAGTGTTTTCGTAAATGTACCCTTAGTTCTTAAACTATAACAAGGTTTTGTTGGCAGAAATGCCTTCAGTGACCTCTATAAAACTAAGAAACCATCAATTCTGTTATTATGTATTGGAATGATATATTTAAAATTACTCATGAAATCAACATTTTCGTTGCTATATTTCGGCGATATTTTGGCAACTAAAGTTATTATTTCCCCTTGTGATATATTGATGTACCTTTCCTTTGTTGTACACCTAAGTGTAATACAAAATTGACTCTACACTATGCTTAAATGGAATTATCATTATTCCCAAATTCGTAAACAAAGGTTTACAGAAAATAGTTTTTTTAAGAGGTTATACAGTGGATATATATTTTTCTGTACTTAAAAATTTACATCAACAACTGTTTCACAACCCCAGAGAAGGGTATGTTATTTTTATTGAACAAAAGCTTCCTCGATAAATAACTTATTTAGTTTTTAAATCAACTATAGGCTACTTCTTAGTGTTGACATTAGAAAACATGCTGTATAGAGTTTCTAACAGAGTATGATTAAATATGTTTTCCAGATGAAGTCCCAAAAATTTTGTTGTTTGTACAGAAATATATTCTTCATCTAAACCAAAACTTAGCTATGTTGGTTGCCTACTCTGATAGATTTGAAATTTATCAATAATCCGATATGTTGTAAAGTATTCTCAAATACAAAATTTCATTAAAATCAGTCCACCTGTTTGAGCTGTAAAGCAGTGGAAATACAACAGTCGACATTTAAAAAAACAGTTTTTTTTTACTCAGAAAACCTTAAAACTTGACATTGCATTTTTTACCCATCGCATAACTTTCTCTTTAATATGAACAAGGAAAAAAACCCCAAAACACAAAATAACAAAACTGTATAATGCGTTTATATTACCTTATATACATTTCGATAGCTCTGCTTTAGAGGTAGATATCATCTTCAGAGGTACACTACAAATGTACATAAGGTAATATAAACGCATTATACAGTTTTGTGTAGTTGTGTTATTTTGTGGTTTGGGGTTTTTTTCCTTGTTCAAATACAATCACCACAGTGCTCTAGTGATTTATTTATTTCTCTTTAATACCTCCGTATATGCCAGATAGTAATTTTAAAGTGTATTTCCTAAATTTACTTTTGCACTATTCTGTAAACCTGTTAATTATTATAATATTTCTCTCTCTTTATCCTTATTATTATCACTTCTTTATTTATTTTTTTTTTCGTTCAAGATATTTATATTTTAACACGAATTTTCGTTTCATTTTGTGTAAATCATTCTAATGTATTTTAAGACGTTGTTAAAAGGTACAACAGCTTCTAACTTTCCCCTTTAAATAAAAACAATCTGCACGTGGGTCAGTAACAGGAGCTTCCGTCGTCGAAATTCTCAAAACAATTACTCTAACAAACCTATTCGACGCGTTGGTCTGTCTATTTGTACTTTAAAATATTCCAATACAAACAGCGCAGTCTTGACGTATGTTTTTACAACTGACTATAACTTGACGCTTAATACCAGCTGATATTTCTCCCAACCAGTTAATATGTCTACGCTTTCAACATTAAGTTTAGAAAATCCTTGTTTGCTGGTTGCTTAGCAACGTCACTCGCAGCTTCAGAATACATTACGCAACAGAAAACCATTTGCCATGGCTTTGATCGATAATGACAGCCTGTCTCTAATTCATTAAATGGACGTTGTTTATAGTTAACACAAATGGAGATATATTGGCTTAACTACCTGGAGTAGTTTTGTTGGAATTTGTTCAGATGTTCTTGAGATAATAACACGTTTGTTCAAAAGCTGTCGTAGAATTTCGTTTAGTGTTACTCGGCAGACGAAGTATAGGGTGTGTTTGGAACAGCTTGCTTCCATCTTTAAGTTTTATGGCGTAAGTAAATAGAATAAGTCATTTTAACACAGTGTCGTTCTTGTTTGTCATAACTCCGATAGCGGGAAGAAAATTTAAATGTAAATGTAGCAGCATTTTCAATGTAGCAGCATTTTTTATATTTTGTTTTTGTTCATATGTCGTTAAGAACACATAAAATTAGTAAACAATTTGCAGATATACATTTTATTATATTCATACTTTATATTTTTAACTGTTATAAGAAGAGTAAGATTCACCTTTAATATTCAAAGTTCATGATATATAGTAGCAGCATTCTATTACAAATATTCACCTTTATTACTTTCATCATATTACTTGATGCAAACTGTCAAGTAGGTGCAATTAAAAACGTACTACAATCGGAGAGAGGGTGGAGGGAGAATTTATCAACAAGGGTAATTTTTAAGGGTATAAACATAGTGCACAAACTTTCTCACCTACTCATCCTCAAATAAGAACAAACCGAAAGTAATATTCTACCAAAATATCATTTCAATAGTTGTCTGTCAAAAAGTGAAAATAAATCATCGACGAAGTTAATAAATCAAATTATCTTCACTTTTTGCTATAAAAGCATCCTCTTTGTAAATCGAATTTCATTAAAATCGGACGGCGGTTAAATTGATTTTAATCATTTTTTAAATTCCCGAATCGTAATATTTGGATCGTTTTCTTTGGTTCCTTAAAGAACTCCAATAAATCAATATTTGGTTAATATTCACTAGAGCATATTTTAACAAAAATCGTAAATTTGTGAGTTTTGTCTTATAACAGCTACAAAATAAAATTTGAAAGAACATCGTAATATCGTGTCGATTTATTGTTGCTTGGGGTCAAAAATTATTAATTTTATACCACGATTACCTCAATGCAGGATAGAGTTAATTGGAGAAAACATGTGACCCATTCCGTATAAGGACAAAATTCCCTTACCCCTCCTAGACCTTACCTAACCTAACCTAACTTAACCTAACCTTACCTAACTTTACCTAACCAAACCTAATCTAACCTAAACGAACTTAACCTAACCTTACCTAACATAACGTAACCTAACCTAAACGAACTTAACCTAACCTAATCTAATCTGAAATAAATTAACCTAACCTAACCTTACCTTACCTAACTTAATATAACCTAACCAAACCTTACCTAACCTAACCTAACCAAATCTAACCTAACCTTACCTATCCTAACCTAACCTAACCAAATCTAATCTAACCTTACCTATCCTAACCTAACCTAACTTAACCTAACCTTACCTCTCCTAACCTAACCTAACCTATCCTAACCTAACCTAACCTTACCTATCCTAACCTAACCTAACTTACCTATCCTTACCTATCCTAACGTAACCTAACCTAACCTAACCTAACGTTACCCTTCTCAAACCAAACACCACTCTAATTAACCAGCTCCTAATTTATAACTATAATCAAACAATTTGGAGGACTTACATGTCAAGTAATAGCATATCTGCACACAAATACGAAGGTAACAAAGGTGGTCTAAGGATGGCAACCTATTATGACACTCCTGTTGATATATAAATATTGTTACCACTATTCGGCAAATTTTTTGGCATTCCCGACAATTCGCGAACGCCAATACCAGAGAACTTAGCCCCGGTATATTAATTAGTAAACTTCACTACATTAAATGAATTCAATAATTTCCCGGGAGTCATGTCGACCTCTTCAGGTACTCATCATTGCTCTTCAAGCCGCCATTGTCTAGTTCATTGCAACAAGGCGATCCTATACAAAACCTACACTACATGGTACGGGATTCTAAAATGCCATAAAAGTACAGCCAAAGTATCGCTTAAAGAAGGTGGGTGGGCATGAATTGAAATGAAACTTCTTATTTAAAAATATAAGTAAAACTAATGGACACTTTCACGACAACAATGTGACGTTTCATTCACACAAAACCTACTGACTTTGTCTGGTTATAATCCAATGTGCTGACTTGAAATGTTGTCTTAACTAAAAATCCCCCCTGCATTAAGTATTGAGAGGTTGGTTATGCAAAACAGATGCACGTTTTTGCTTACTTTTAAGAATATTTCGACACCTACGTAACAAATGGTAAACAGTGAAGGCAAGAATGACGTAGGAAGTCGTTGATGCGACATTGGAAAGCTCTTTACAACAGCTGTTCACAGGTTGGTGTCTTTTATGCAGGGTTTATAAAAAGAAATTAAAAAAAACAAATAAAATATAATTTAATTTTTAATATATAAGTAGTATAGAGAATATTATGACATGAACAAATCAATGTCTCCCAAGTTCTCCGTTTATTTAGGTCCCTTGTCACCGAGTAAGTGATTAAAAAAATTATTAATCATTTTATTTTATATCATTTCCGAGATTTTTTTTTTCAAAGTGTTTTTTGGTAACTCAAAATTTAGGGGTAGCTGCTATAAAAAAAAACATGGTTTCTGCTTAGGTTCAATATCTCCATTAATGAATTAACCCCGTTTTAGGTGGAAAAGAAGAAGTTAAACATGAAACTTAACTTCCCCTAGTCTTGATTAAAATCGTTTAGGAGGTTTTCTAGTTTGACTTCTTTCTGATGACGACTTTTACCAACTTGAAGCGAAATGACTTTAACAACCTTTTTTTTTTTATTAAACTTGTGTGTCTACTTAGGCGAACTAACCTAACATAACCCAAAATTGATTTAAAATAGACGTACGTGTGCATCTGTTTTGCATAAGAAGCCCCTTAATAATGTGAGGTACTTTATTCTATCCAATTTTTCTACATAAATTTCCGCTTCTCCAAAAAATTTCTTATGAAAAAATATTTAAAACTAAAAATTAGAAAATAAAAATATATTCGAATAAAACATATTTTATTACGTTCAGATTATTTTATTAATTTCCAAATGAAATATAAAATTATAAATTTGCTCACCAGCCGTCGAAAGTGGTATCCAAGAAGACCACAGCTTTCCCCCTAGAATCAAGCAACAGGTTGAGAGAACAAAACCACACCTAGTGCACTCTACTGTACGTGTGTGAGCGTGTATTACTCACACTTTCATCCCGCTAACGTGCACACCATGTTCGACAAAACTCACACTTTTAATCACTTCAAAATATCTCAAAACACAAAAACATCGCCTACTTTAATTTCATGGCAAATGTAAAGCAACACTAAAGGGTTGTAGATTTTGTTTACTAATGTGCTAGTGTATCGTGTTGCCGCGTGGAGCGGTGTTATCGCGTATCCAACGCCCTCTAGTGTGCGCGCAGTCATTTCTAGTTACCATGGAAACTGTATTCCCAAAGGATCAACTACATATTGCATGAAATTGTTTTACCTTTTTCCAAGCTGAAGGAATTGAATATAGAATACAGGTTGAATATACTCTCTCTCTCTCTCTCTCTCTCTCTCTCTCTCTCTCTCTCTCTCTCTCTCTCTCTCTCTCTCTCTCTCTCTCTCTCTCTCTCTCTCTCTCTCTCTCTCTCTCTCTCTCTCTCTCTCTCTCTCTCTCACAGTAATGTTATTATTCTCTATGTTGGTTTACGATAACTTTAATTCTTATTTACTCAATGGTTTTCGAAATATTAAACATTTTAAACCTCTTTGAAATTGTACAAAGTAATGTTTTTTTTTCTATATACCGGGAAAGGTTACATAACGCGTATCAATCAGTATCTTATGTACTTCCAAATATTTTTTTAATACAAAATGGCCGTTAGACATAAAACTAAACGTCTCTAGACCTAAACTAAATCAACTGCATTTTCAGACGATTATTTATTTTGATCCTTAGATGCTACACTTGAGCAAAGAAGTTCGAACTTTAGACGCTACACTTGAGCAAAGTAGTTGGAACTTTAGATGCTACATTTGAGCAAAGTAGCTGGAACTTTAGATGCTACACTTGAGCAAAGTAGTTGGAACTTTAGATGCTACGCTTGAGCAAAGTAGTTGGAACTTTAGATGATACATTTGAGCAAAGTAGTTGGAACTTTAGATGCTACGCTTGAGCAAAGTAGTTGGAACTTTAGATGCTACACTTGAGCAAAGTAGTTGGAACTTTAGATGCTACACTTGAGCAAAGTAGCTGGAACTTTAGATGATACATTTGAGCAAAGTAGCTGGAACTTTAGATGCTACACTTGAGCAAAGTAGTTGGAACTTTAGATGCTACAATTGAGCAAAGTAGTTGGAACTTTAGATGCTACATTTGAGCAAAGTAGCTGGAACTTTAGATGCTACACTTGAGCAAAGTAGTTGGAACTTTAGATGCTACGCTTGAGCAAAGTAGTTGGAACTTTAGATGATACATTTGAGCAAAGTAGTTGGAACTTTAGATGCTACGCTTGAGCAAAGTAGTTGGAACTTTAGATGCTACACTTGAGCAAAGTAGTTGGAACTTTAGATGCTACACTTGAGCAAAGTAGCTGGAACTTTAGATGATACATTTGAGCAAAGTAGCTGGAACTTTAGATGCTACACTTGAGCAAAGTAGTTGGAACTTTAGATGCTACAATTGAGCAAAGTAGTTGGAACTTTAGATGCTACACTTGAGCAAAGTAGTTGGAACTTTAGATGATACATTTGAGCAAAGTAGCTGGAACTTTAGATGCTACACTTGAGCAAAGTAGTTGGAACTTTAGATGATACACTTGAGCAAAGTAGTTGGAACTTTAGATGATACATTTGAGCAAAGTAGTTGGAACTTTAGATGCTACACTTGAGCAAAGTAGTTGGAACTTTAGATGCTACGCTTGAGCAAAGTAGTTGGAACTTTAGATGATACATTTGAGCAAAGTAGTTGGAACTTTAGATGCTACGCTTGAGCAAAGTAGTTGGAACTTTAGATGCTACACTTGAGCAAAGTAGTTGGAACTTTAGATGCTACACTTGAGCAAAGTAGCTGGAACTTTAGATGATACATTTGAGCAAAGTAGCTGGAACTTTAGATGCTACACTTGAGCAAAGTAGTTGGAACTTTAGATGCTACAATTGAGCAAAGTAGTTGGAACTTTAGATGCTACACTTGAGCAAAGTAGTTGGAACTTTAGATGATACATTTGAGCAAAGTAGCTGGAACTTTAGATGCTACACTTGAGCAAAGTAGTTGGAACTTTAGATGATACACTTGAGCAAAGTAGTTGGAACTTTAGATGATACATTTGAGCAAAGTAGTTGGAACTTTAGATGATACATTTGAGCAAAGTAGTTGGAACTTTAGATGCTACACTTGAGCAAAGTAGTTGGAACTTTAGATGCTACACTTGAGCAAAGTAGTTGGAACTTTAGATGCTACATTTGAGCAAAGTAGCTGGAACTTTAGATGCTACACTTGAGCAAAGTAGTTGGAACTTTAGATGCTACACTTGAGCAAAGTAGTTGGAACTTTAGATGATACATTTGAGCAAAGTAGTTGGAACTTTAGATGCTACATTTGAGCAAAGTAGCTGGAACTTTAGATGCTACACTTGAGCAAAGTAGTTGGAACTTTAGATGCTACACTTGAGCAAAGTAGTTGGAACTTTAGATGCTACACTTGAGCAAAGTAGTTGGAACTTTAGATGCTACACTTGAGCAAAGTAGTTGGAACTTTAGATGCTACACTTGAGCAAAGTAGTTGGAACTTTAGATGCTACAATTGAGCAAAGTAGTTGGAACTTTAGATGCTACACTTGAGTAAAGTAGTTGGAACTTTAGATGCTACACTTGAGTAAAGTAGTTGGAACTTTAGATGCTACACTTGAGCAAAGTAGTTGGAACTTTAGATGCTACACTTGAGCAAAGTAGTTGGAACTTTAGATGCTACAATTGAGCAAAGTAGTTGGAACTTTAGATGCTACACTTGAGTAAAGTAGTTGGAACTTTAGATGCTACATTTGAGCAAAGTAGTTGGAACTTTAGATGCTACACTTGAGCAAAGTAGTTGGAACTTTAGATGCTACAATTGAGCAAAGTAGCTGGAACTTTAGATGCTACACTTGAGCAAAGTAGTTGGAACTTTAGATGATACATTTGAGCAAAGTAGTTGGAACTTTAGACGCTACACTTGAGCAAAGTAGCTGGAACTTTAGATGCTACACTTGAGCAAAGTAGTTGGAACTTTAGATGCTACACTTGAGCAAAGAAGTTCGAACTTTAGACGCTACACTTGAGCAAAGTAGTTGGAACTTTAGATGCTACAATTGAGCAAAGTAGTTGGAACTTTAGATGCTACACTTGAGCAAAGTAGCTGGAACTTTAGATGCTACACTTGAGCAAAGTAGTTGGAACTTTAGATGCTACACTTGAGCAAAGTAGTTGGAACTTTAGATGCTACAATTGAGCAAAGTAGCTGGAACTTTAGATGCTACACTTGAGCAAAGTAGCTGAAACTTTAGATGCTACAATTGAGCAAAGTAGCTGGAACTTTAGATGCTACACTTGAGCAAAGTAGCTGGAACTTTAGATGCTACACTTGAGCAAAGTAGTTGGAACTTTAGACGCTACATTTGAGCAAAGTAGTTGGAACTTTAGATGCTACAATTGAGCAAAGTAGCTGGAACTTTAGATGCTACACTTGAGCAAAGTAGTTAGAGCTTCAGATGATACACTTGAGCAAAGAAGTTCGAACTTTAGACGCTACACTTGAGCAAAGTAGTTGGAACTTTAGATGCTACAATTGAGCAAAGTAGTTGGAACTTTAGATGCTACACTTGAGCAAAGTAGCTGGAACTTTAGATGCTACACTTGAGCAAAGTAGTTGGAACTTTAGATGCTACACTTGAGCAAAGTAGTTGGAACTTTAGATGATACATTTGAGCAAAGTAGTTGGAACTTTAGATGCTACATTTGAGCAAAGTAGCTGGAACTTTAGATGCTACACTTGAGCAAAGTTGTTGGAACTTTAGATGCTACAATTGAGCAAAGTAGTTGGAACTTTAGATGCTACACTTGAGTAAAGTAGTTGGAACTTTAGATGCTACATTTGAGCAAAGTAGTTGGAACTTTAGATGCTACACTTGAGCAAAGTAGTTGGAACTTTAGATGCTACAATTGAGCAAAGTAGCTGGAACTTTAGATGCTACACTTGAGCAAAGTAGTTGGAACTTTAGATGATACATTTGAGCAAAGTAGTTGGAACTTTAGATGCTACATTTGAGCAAAGTAGTTGGAACTTTAGATGATACATTTGAGCAAAGTAGTTGGAACTTTAGATGCTACATTTGAGCAAAGTAGCTGGAACTTTAGATGCTACACTTGAGCAAAGTAGTTGGAACTTTAGATGCTACACTTGAGCAAAGTAGTTGGAACTTTAGATGCTACACTTGAGCAAAGTAGTTGGAACTTTAGATGCTACAATTGAGCAAAGTAGCTGGAACTTTAGATGCTACACTTGAGCAAAGTAGTTGGAACTTTAGATGCTACAATTGAGCAAAGTAGCTGGAACTTTAGATGCTACACTTGAGCAAAGTAGTTGGAACTTTAGATGCTACAATTGAGCAAAGTAGTTGGAACTTTAGATGCTACACTTGAGTAAAGTAGTTGGAACTTTAGATGCTACATTTGAGCAAAGTAGTTGGAACTTTAGATGCTACACTTGAGCAAAGTAGTTGGAACTTTAGATGCTACAATTGAGCAAAGTAGCTGGAACTTTAGATGCTACACTTGAGCAAAGTAGTTGGAACTTTAGATGATACATTTGAGCAAAGTAGTTGGAACTTTAGATGCTACATTTGAGCAAAGTAGTTGGAACTTTAGATGATACATTTGAGCAAAGTAGTTGGAACTTTAGATGCTACATTTGAGCAAAGTAGCTGGAACTTTAGATGCTACACTTGAGCAAAGTAGTTGGAACTTTAGATGCTACACTTGAGCAAAGTAGTTGGAACTTTAGATGCTACACTTGAGCAAAGTAGTTGGAACTTTAGATGCTACAATTGAGCAAAGTAGCTGGAACTTTAGATGCTACACTTGAGCAAAGTAGTTGGAACTTTAGATGCTACAATTGAGCAAAGTAGCTGGAACTTTAATTGCTACACTTGAGCAAAGTAGCTGGAACTTTAGATGCTACAATTGAGCAAAGTAGTTGGAACTTTAGATGCTACACTTGAGCAAAGTAGCTGGAACTTTAGATGCTACAATTGAGCAAAGTAGTCGGAACTTTAGATGCTACACTTGAGCAAAGTAGCTGGAACTTTAGATGCTACAATTGAGCAAAGTAGCTGGAACTTTAGATGCTACAATTGAGCAAAGTAGTTGGAACTTTAGATGCTACACTTGAGTAAAGTAGTTGGAACTTTAGATGCTACACTTGAGTAAAGTAGTTGGAACTTTAGATGATACACTTGAGCAAAGTAGTTGGAACTTTAGATGATACATTTGAGCAAAGTAGTTGGAACTTTAGATGATACATTTGAGCAAAGTAGTTGGAACTTTAGATGCTACACTTGAGCAAAGTAGTTGGAACTTTAGATGCTACACTTGAGCAAAGTAGTTGGAACTTTAGATGCTACATTTGAGCAAAGTAGCTGGAACTTTAGATGCTACACTTGAGCAAAGTAGTTGGAACTTTAGATGCTACACTTGAGCAAAGTAGTTGGAACTTTAGATGATACATTTGAGCAAAGTAGTTGGAACTTTAGATGCTACATTTGAGCAAAGTAGCTGGAACTTTAGATGCTACACTTGAGCAAAGTAGTTGGAACTTTAGATGCTACACTTGAGCAAAGTAGTTGGAACTTTAGATGCTACACTTGAGCAAAGTAGTTGGAACTTTAGATGCTACACTTGAGCAAAGTAGTTGGAACTTTAGATGCTACACTTGAGCAAAGTAGTTGGAACTTTAGATGCTACAATTGAGCAAAGTAGTTGGAACTTTAGATGCTACACTTGAGTAAAGTAGTTGGAACTTTAGATGCTACACTTGAGTAAAGTAGTTGGAACTTTAGATGCTACACTTGAGCAAAGTAGTTGGAACTTTAGATGCTACACTTGAGCAAAGTAGTTGGAACTTTAGATGCTACAATTGAGCAAAGTAGTTGGAACTTTAGATGCTACACTTGAGTAAAGTAGTTGGAACTTTAGATGCTACATTTGAGCAAAGTAGTTGGAACTTTAGATGCTACACTTGAGCAAAGTAGTTGGAACTTTAGATGCTACAATTGAGCAAAGTAGCTGGAACTTTAGATGCTACACTTGAGCAAAGTAGTTGGAACTTTAGATGATACATTTGAGCAAAGTAGTTGGAACTTTAGACGCTACACTTGAGCAAAGTAGCTGGAACTTTAGATGCTACACTTGAGCAAAGTAGTTGGAACTTTAGATGCTACACTTGAGCAAAGAAGTTCGAACTTTAGACGCTACACTTGAGCAAAGTAGTTGGAACTTTAGATGCTACAATTGAGCAAAGTAGTTGGAACTTTAGATGCTACACTTGAGCAAAGTAGCTGGAACTTTAGATGCTACACTTGAGCAAAGTAGTTGGAACTTTAGATGCTACACTTGAGCAAAGTAGTTGGAACTTTAGATGCTACAATTGAGCAAAGTAGCTGGAACTTTAGATGCTACACTTGAGCAAAGTAGCTGAAACTTTAGATGCTACAATTGAGCAAAGTAGCTGGAACTTTAGATGCTACACTTGAGCAAAGTAGCTGGAACTTTAGATGCTACACTTGAGCAAAGTAGTTGGAACTTTAGACGCTACATTTGAGCAAAGTAGTTGGAACTTTAGATGCTACAATTGAGCAAAGTAGCTGGAACTTTAGATGCTACACTTGAGCAAAGTAGTTAGAGCTTCAGATGATACACTTGAGCAAAGAAGTTCGAACTTTAGACGCTACACTTGAGCAAAGTAGTTGGAACTTTAGATGCTACAATTGAGCAAAGTAGTTGGAACTTTAGATGCTACACTTGAGCAAAGTAGCTGGAACTTTAGATGCTACACTTGAGCAAAGTAGTTGGAACTTTAGATGCTACACTTGAGCAAAGTAGTTGGAACTTTAGATGATACATTTGAGCAAAGTAGTTGGAACTTTAGATGCTACATTTGAGCAAAGTAGCTGGAACTTTAGATGCTACACTTGAGCAAAGTTGTTGGAACTTTAGATGCTACAATTGAGCAAAGTAGTTGGAACTTTAGATGCTACACTTGAGTAAAGTAGTTGGAACTTTAGATGCTACATTTGAGCAAAGTAGTTGGAACTTTAGATGCTACACTTGAGCAAAGTAGTTGGAACTTTAGATGCTACAATTGAGCAAAGTAGCTGGAACTTTAGATGCTACACTTGAGCAAAGTAGTTGGAACTTTAGATGATACATTTGAGCAAAGTAGTTGGAACTTTAGATGCTACATTTGAGCAAAGTAGTTGGAACTTTAGATGATACATTTGAGCAAAGTAGTTGGAACTTTAGATGCTACATTTGAGCAAAGTAGCTGGAACTTTAGATGCTACACTTGAGCAAAGTAGTTGGAACTTTAGATGCTACACTTGAGCAAAGTAGTTGGAACTTTAGATGCTACACTTGAGCAAAGTAGTTGGAACTTTAGATGCTACAATTGAGCAAAGTAGCTGGAACTTTAGATGCTACACTTGAGCAAAGTAGTTGGAACTTTAGATGCTACAATTGAGCAAAGTAGCTGGAACTTTAGATGCTACACTTGAGCAAAGTAGTTGGAACTTTAGATGCTACAATTGAGCAAAGTAGTTGGAACTTTAGATGCTACACTTGAGTAAAGTAGTTGGAACTTTAGATGCTACATTTGAGCAAAGTAGTTGGAACTTTAGATGCTACACTTGAGCAAAGTAGTTGGAACTTTAGATGCTACAATTGAGCAAAGTAGCTGGAACTTTAGATGCTACACTTGAGCAAAGTAGTTGGAACTTTAGATGATACATTTGAGCAAAGTAGTTGGAACTTTAGATGCTACATTTGAGCAAAGTAGTTGGAACTTTAGATGATACATTTGAGCAAAGTAGTTGGAACTTTAGATGCTACATTTGAGCAAAGTAGCTGGAACTTTAGATGCTACACTTGAGCAAAGTAGTTGGAACTTTAGATGCTACACTTGAGCAAAGTAGTTGGAACTTTAGATGCTACACTTGAGCAAAGTAGTTGGAACTTTAGATGCTACAATTGAGCAAAGTAGCTGGAACTTTAGATGCTACACTTGAGCAAAGTAGTTGGAACTTTAGATGCTACAATTGAGCAAAGTAGCTGGAACTTTAATTGCTACACTTGAGCAAAGTAGCTGGAACTTTAGATGCTACAATTGAGCAAAGTAGTTGGAACTTTAGATGCTACACTTGAGCAAAGTAGCTGGAACTTTAGATGCTACAATTGAGCAAAGTAGTTGGAACTTTAGATGCTACACTTGAGCAAAGTAGCTGGAACTTTAGATGCTACAATTGAGCAAAGTAGCTGGAACTTTAGATGCTACAATTGAGCAAAGTAGTTGGAACTTTAGATGATACATTTGAGCAAAGTAGTTGGAACTTTAGATGCTACACTTGAGCAAAGTAGTTGGAACTTTAGATGCTACACTTGAGCAAAGTAGTTGGAACTTTAGATGCTACAATTGAGCAAAGTAGCTGGAACTTTAGATGCTACACTTGAGCAAAGTAGTTGGAACTTTAGATGCTACAATTGAGCAAAGTAGCTGGAACTTTAGATGCTACACTTGAGCAAAGTAGTTGGAACTTTAGATGCTACAATTGAGCAAAGTAGTTGGAACTTTAGATGCTACACTTGAGTAAAGTAGTTGGAACTTTAGATGCTACATTTGAGCAAAGTAGTTGGAACTTTAGATGCTACACTTGAGCAAAGTAGTTGGAACTTTAGATGCTACAATTGAGCAAAGTAGCTGGAACTTTAGATGCTACACTTGAGCAAAGTAGTTGGAACTTTAGATGATACATTTGAGCAAAGTAGTTGGAACTTTAGATGCTACATTTGAGCAAAGTAGTTGGAACTTTAGATGATACATTTGAGCAAAGTAGTTGGAACTTTAGATGCTACATTTGAGCAAAGTAGCTGGAACTTTAGATGCTACACTTGAGCAAAGTAGTTGGAACTTTAGATGCTACACTTGAGCAAAGTAGTTGGAACTTTAGATGCTACACTTGAGCAAAGTAGTTGGAACTTTAGATGCTACAATTGAGCAAAGTAGCTGGAACTTTAGATGCTACACTTGAGCAAAGTAGTTGGAACTTTAGATGCTACAATTGAGCAAAGTAGCTGGAACTTTAATTGCTACACTTGAGCAAAGTAGCTGGAACTTTAGATGCTACAATTGAGCAAAGTAGTTGGAACTTTAGATGCTACACTTGAGCAAAGTAGCTGGAACTTTAGATGCTACAATTGAGCAAAGTAGTTGGAACTTTAGATGCTACACTTGAGCAAAGTAGCTGGAACTTTAGATGCTACAATTGAGCAAAGTAGCTGGAACTTTAGATGCTACAATTGAGCAAAGTAGTTGGAACTTTAGATGCTACACTTGAGTAAAGTAGTTGGAACTTTAGATGCTACACTTGAGTAAAGTAGTTGGAACTTTAGATGATACACTTGAGCAAAGTAGTTGGAACTTTAGATGATACATTTGAGCAAAGTAGTTGGAACTTTAGATGATACATTTGAGCAAAGTAGTTGGAACTTTAGATGCTACACTTGAGCAAAGTAGTTGGAACTTTAGATGCTACACTTGAGCAAAGTAGTTGGAACTTTAGATGCTACATTTGAGCAAAGTAGCTGGAACTTTAGATGCTACACTTGAGCAAAGTAGTTGGAACTTTAGATGCTACACTTGAGCAAAGTAGTTGGAACTTTAGATGATACATTTGAGCAAAGTAGTTGGAACTTTAGATGCTACATTTGAGCAAAGTAGCTGGAACTTTAGATGCTACACTTGAGCAAAGTAGTTGGAACTTTAGATGCTACACTTGAGCAAAGTAGTTGGAACTTTAGATGCTACACTTGAGCAAAGTAGTTGGAACTTTAGATGCTACACTTGAGCAAAGTAGTTGGAACTTTAGATGCTACACTTGAGCAAAGTAGTTGGAACTTTAGATGCTACAATTGAGCAAAGTAGTTGGAACTTTAGATGCTACACTTGAGTAAAGTAGTTGGAACTTTAGATGCTACACTTGAGTAAAGTAGTTGGAACTTTAGATGCTACACTTGAGCAAAGTAGTTGGAACTTTAGATGCTACACTTGAGCAAAGTAGTTGGAACTTTAGATGCTACAATTGAGCAAAGTAGTTGGAACTTTAGATGCTACACTTGAGTAAAGTAGTTGGAACTTTAGATGCTACATTTGAGCAAAGTAGTTGGAACTTTAGATGCTACACTTGAGCAAAGTAGTTGGAACTTTAGATGCTACAATTGAGCAAAGTAGCTGGAACTTTAGATGCTACACTTGAGCAAAGTAGTTGGAACTTTAGATGATACATTTGAGCAAAGTAGTTGGAACTTTAGACGCTACACTTGAGCAAAGTAGCTGGAACTTTAGATGCTACACTTGAGCAAAGTAGTTGGAACTTTAGATGCTACACTTGAGCAAAGAAGTTCGAACTTTAGACGCTACACTTGAGCAAAGTAGTTGGAACTTTAGATGCTACAATTGAGCAAAGTAGTTGGAACTTTAGATGCTACACTTGAGCAAAGTAGCTGGAACTTTAGATGCTACACTTGAGCAAAGTAGTTGGAACTTTAGATGCTACACTTGAGCAAAGTAGTTGGAACTTTAGATGCTACAATTGAGCAAAGTAGCTGGAACTTTAGATGCTACACTTGAGCAAAGTAGCTGAAACTTTAGATGCTACAATTGAGCAAAGTAGCTGGAACTTTAGATGCTACACTTGAGCAAAGTAGCTGGAACTTTAGATGCTACACTTGAGCAAAGTAGTTGGAACTTTAGACGCTACATTTGAGCAAAGTAGTTGGAACTTTAGATGCTACAATTGAGCAAAGTAGCTGGAACTTTAGATGCTACACTTGAGCAAAGTAGTTAGAGCTTCAGATGATACACTTGAGCAAAGAAGTTCGAACTTTAGACGCTACACTTGAGCAAAGTAGTTGGAACTTTAGATGCTACAATTGAGCAAAGTAGTTGGAACTTTAGATGCTACACTTGAGCAAAGTAGCTGGAACTTTAGATGCTACACTTGAGCAAAGTAGTTGGAACTTTAGATGCTACACTTGAGCAAAGTAGTTGGAACTTTAGATGATACATTTGAGCAAAGTAGTTGGAACTTTAGATGCTACATTTGAGCAAAGTAGCTGGAACTTTAGATGCTACACTTGAGCAAAGTTGTTGGAACTTTAGATGCTACAATTGAGCAAAGTAGTTGGAACTTTAGATGCTACACTTGAGTAAAGTAGTTGGAACTTTAGATGCTACATTTGAGCAAAGTAGTTGGAACTTTAGATGCTACACTTGAGCAAAGTAGTTGGAACTTTAGATGCTACAATTGAGCAAAGTAGCTGGAACTTTAGATGCTACACTTGAGCAAAGTAGTTGGAACTTTAGATGATACATTTGAGCAAAGTAGTTGGAACTTTAGATGCTACATTTGAGCAAAGTAGTTGGAACTTTAGATGATACATTTGAGCAAAGTAGTTGGAACTTTAGATGCTACATTTGAGCAAAGTAGCTGGAACTTTAGATGCTACACTTGAGCAAAGTAGTTGGAACTTTAGATGCTACACTTGAGCAAAGTAGTTGGAACTTTAGATGCTACACTTGAGCAAAGTAGTTGGAACTTTAGATGCTACAATTGAGCAAAGTAGCTGGAACTTTAGATGCTACACTTGAGCAAAGTAGTTGGAACTTTAGATGCTACAATTGAGCAAAGTAGCTGGAACTTTAGATGCTACACTTGAGCAAAGTAGTTGGAACTTTAGATGCTACAATTGAGCAAAGTAGTTGGAACTTTAGATGCTACACTTGAGTAAAGTAGTTGGAACTTTAGATGCTACATTTGAGCAAAGTAGTTGGAACTTTAGATGCTACACTTGAGCAAAGTAGTTGGAACTTTAGATGCTACAATTGAGCAAAGTAGCTGGAACTTTAGATGCTACACTTGAGCAAAGTAGTTGGAACTTTAGATGATACATTTGAGCAAAGTAGTTGGAACTTTAGATGCTACATTTGAGCAAAGTAGTTGGAACTTTAGATGATACATTTGAGCAAAGTAGTTGGAACTTTAGATGCTACATTTGAGCAAAGTAGCTGGAACTTTAGATGCTACACTTGAGCAAAGTAGTTGGAACTTTAGATGCTACACTTGAGCAAAGTAGTTGGAACTTTAGATGCTACACTTGAGCAAAGTAGTTGGAACTTTAGATGCTACAATTGAGCAAAGTAGCTGGAACTTTAGATGCTACACTTGAGCAAAGTAGTTGGAACTTTAGATGCTACAATTGAGCAAAGTAGCTGGAACTTTAATTGCTACACTTGAGCAAAGTAGCTGGAACTTTAGATGCTACAATTGAGCAAAGTAGTTGGAACTTTAGATGCTACACTTGAGCAAAGTAGCTGGAACTTTAGATGCTACAATTGAGCAAAGTAGTTGGAACTTTAGATGCTACACTTGAGCAAAGTAGCTGGAACTTTAGATGCTACAATTGAGCAAAGTAGCTGGAACTTTAGATGCTACAATTGAGCAAAGTAGTTGGAACTTTAGATGCTACAATTGAGCAAAGTAGCTGGAACTTTAGATGCTACAATTGAGCAAAGTAGCTGGAACTTTAGATGCTACACTTGAGCAAAGTAGTTAGAGCTTCAGATGATACACTTGAGCAAAGAAGTTCGAACTTTAGACGCTACACTTGAGCAAAGTAGTTGGAACTTTAGATGCTACAATTGAGCAAAGTAGTTGGAACTTTAGATGCTACACTTGAGCAAAGTAGCTGGAACTTTAGATGCTACACTTGAGCAAAGTAGTTGGAACTTTAGATGCTACACTTGAGCAAAGTAGTTGGAACTTTAGATGATACATTTGAGCAAAGTAGTTGGAACTTTAGATGCTACATTTGAGCAAAGTAGCTGGAACTTTAGATGCTACACTTGAGCAAAGTAGTTGGAACTTTAGATGCTACAATTGAGCAAAGTAGTTGGAACTTTAGATGCTACACTTGAGTAAAGTAGTTGGAACTTTAGATGCTACATTTGAGCAAAGTAGTTGGAACTTTAGATGCTACACTTGAGCAAAGTAGTTGGAACTTTAGATGCTACAATTGAGCAAAGTAGCTGGAACTTTAGATGCTACACTTGAGCAAAGTAGTTGGAACTTTAGATGATACATTTGAGCAAAGTAGTTGGAACTTTAGATGCTACATTTGAGCAAAGTAGTTGGAACTTTAGATGATACATTTGAGCAAAGTAGTTGGAACTTTAGATGCTACATTTGAGCAAAGTAGCTGGAACTTTAGATGCTACACTTGAGCAAAGTAGTTGGAACTTTAGATGCTACACTTGAGCAAAGTAGTTGGAACTTTAGATGCTACAATTGAGCAAAGTAGCTGGAACTTTAGATGCTACACTTGAGCAAAGTAGTTGGAACTTTAGATGCTACAATTGAGCAAAGTAGCTGGAACTTTAGATGCTACACTTGAGCAAAGTAGCTGGAACTTTAGATGCTACAATTGAGCAAAGTAGTTGGAACTTTAGATGCTACACTTGAGCAAAGTAGCTGGAACTTTAGATGCTACAATTGAGCAAAGTAGTTGGAACTTTAGATGCTACACTTGAGCAAAGTAGCTGGAACTTTAGATGCTACAATTGAGCAAAGTAGCTGGAACTTTAGATGCTACAATTGAGCAAAGTAGTTGGAACTTTAGATGCTACAATTGAGCAAAGTAGCTGGAACTTTAGATGCTACACTTGAGCAAAGTAGTTGGAACTTTAGATGATACATTTGAGCAAAGTAGTTGGAACTTTAGATGCTACACTTGAGTAAAGTAGCAGGAACTTTAGATGCTACACTTGAGCAAAGTAGTTGGTACTTTAGATGCTACACTTGAGTAAAGTAGCTGGAACTTTAGATGCTACACTTGAGCAAAGTAGTTGGTACTTTAGATGCTACACTTGAGTAAAGTAGTTGGAACTTTAGATGATACATTTGAGCAAAGTAGTTGGAACTTTAGATGCTACAATTGAGCAAAGTAGTTGGAACTTTAGATGCTACACTTGAGTAAAGTAGTTGGAACTTTAGATGATACATTTGAGCAAAGTAGTTGGTACTTTAGATGCTACACTTGAGTAAAGTAGCTGGAACTTTAGATGCTACAACTGAGCAAAGTAGTTGGTACTTTAGATGATACATTTGAGCAAAGTAGTTGGTACTTTAGATGCTACACTTGAGTAAAGTAGTTGGAACTTTAGATGCTACAATTGAGCAAAGTAGCTGGAACTTTAGATGATACATTTGAGCAAAGTAGTTGGTACTTTAGATGCTACACTTGAGTAAAGTAGTTGGAACTTTAGATGCTACAATTGAGCAAAGTAGTTGGTACTTTAGATGATACATTTGAGCAAAGTAGTTGGTACTTTAGATGCTACACTTGAGTAAAGTAGCTGGAACTTTAGATGCTACAATTGAGCAAAGTAGCTGGAACTTTAGATGATACATTTGAGCAAAGTAGTTGGTACTTTAGATGCTACACTTGAGTAAAGTAGTTGGAACTTTAGATGCTATAATTGAGCAAAGTAGCTGGAACTTTAGATGCTACACTTGAGCAAAGTAGTTGGAACTTTAGATGATACATTTGAGCAAAGTAGTTGGAACTTTAGATGCTACACTTGAGTAAAGTAGCTGGAACTTTAGATGCTACACTTGAGCAAAGTAGTTGGAACTTTAGATGCTACATTTGAGCAAAGTAGCTGGAACTTTAGATGCTACACTTGAGCAAAGTAGTTGGAATTTTAGATGATACATTTGAGCAAAGTAGTTGGAACTTTAGATGCTACACTTGAGTAAAGTAGTTGGAACTTTAGATGCTACACTTGAGCAAAGTAGTTGGAACTTTAGATGCTACACTTGAGCAAAGTAGTTGGAACTTTAGATGCTACACTTGAGCAAAGTAGTTGGAACTTTAGATGCTACACTTGAGCAAAGTAGTTGGAACTTTAGATGATACATTTGAGCAAAGTAGTTGGAGCTTTAGATGCTACACTTGAGCAAAGTAGTTGGAACTTTAGATGATACATTTGAGCAAAGTAGTTGGAACTTTAGATGCTACACTTGAGTAAAGTAGCTGGAACTTTAGATGCTACACTTGAGCAAAGTAGTTGGAACTTTAGATGATACATTTGAGCAAAGTAGTTGGAACTTTAGATGCTACACTTGAGTAAAGTAGCTGGAACTTTAGATGCTACACTTGAGCAAAGTAGTTGGAACTTTAGATGATACATTTGAGCAAAGTAGCTGGAACTTTAGATGCTACACTTGAGCAAAGTAGTTGGAACTTTAGATGATACATTTGAGCAAAGTAGTTGGAACTTTAGATGCTACACTTGAGTAAAGTAGCTGGAACTTTAGATGCTACACTTGAGTAAAGTAGTTGGAACTTTAGATGCTATACTTGAGCAAAGTAGTTGGTACTTTAGATGCTACACTTGAGCTAAAACGTTAGAGCATTAGATGCTACATTTGGGCAAAGTAGTTAGAACTTTAGATGTTACACTTGAGCTAAAACGTTAGAGCTTTAGTTGCTACACTTGAGCAAAGTAGTTAGAACTTTAGATGCTACACTTGAGCTAAAACGTTAGAGCTTTAGTTGCTACACTTGAGCAAAGTAGTTGGAACTTTAGATGCTACACTTGAGCAAAGTAGTTGGAACTTTAGATGATACATTTGAGCAAAGTAGTTGGAACTTTAGATGCTACACTTGAGTAAAGTAGCTGAAACTTTAGATGCTACACTTGAGCAAAGTAGTTGGAACTTTAGATGATACATTTGAGCAAAGTAGTTGGAACTTTAGATGCTACACTTGAGTAAAGTAGCTGGAACTTTAGATGCTACACTTGAGTAAAGTAGTTGGAACTTTAGATGCTATACTTGAGCAAAGTAGTTGGTACTTTAGATGCTACACTTGAGCTAAAACGTTAGAGCATTAGATGCTACATTTGGGCAAAGTAGTTAGAACTTTAGATGTTACACTTGAGCTAAAACGTTAGAGCTTTAGTTGCTACACTTGAGCAAAGTAGTTAGAACTTTAGATGCTACACTTGAGCTAAAACGTTAGAGCTTTAGTTGCTACACTTGAGCAAAGTAGTTAGAACTTTAGATGCTACACTTGAGCTAAAACGTTAGAGCATTAGATGCTACATTTGGGCAAAGTAGTTAGAACTTTAGATGCTACACTTGAGCTAAAACGTTAGAGCTTTAGTTGCTACACTTGAGCAAAGTAGTTAGAACTTTAGATGCTACACTTGAGCTAAAACGTTAGAGCATTAGATGCTACATTTGGGCAAAGTAGTTAGAACTTTAGATGTTACACTTGAGCTAAAACGTTAGAGCTTTAGTTGCTACACTTGAGCAAAGTAGTTAGAACTTTAGTTGCTACACTTGAGCAAAGTAGTTAGAACTTTAGATGCTACACTTGAGCTAAAACGTTAGAGCATTAGATGCTACATTTGGGCAAAGTAGTTAGAACTTTAGATGTTACACTTGAGCTAAAACGTTAGAGCTTTAGTTGCTACACTTGAGCAAAGTAGTTAGAACTTTAGATGTTACACTCGAGCAATATTGTTAGATCTCTATACAACTTTATACAAATTAGCAAACTATACAGAAAATCCTGAGAACTGGACTCTGTAACTCAAAATGTTTCAAGGTAAAACACACAATTGCAAAAATGGAACATCCAATTAGAAAAAACCAGAGAATATCAAGCTATGAAATCAAAAGAAATTTTAAAATGATAACCGCGTAAAAATAAAGTGGAAGACGCTTCAAAATTCGTTCAGTCTTCCGACAATAATCAACCCAACCAGACGGAATAACAAAGGCTATTTCAAAATAAAATGTGTTAAAAGTAAAAATTTAAACAATTGCATAAATAAAAAATATAATGAGTGTATTTCAAAGGGAAGATAAAAAGCATTTCAAAAATGTTAGTGTTAAATGAAAGTTCAGATTAAATCAATAATAAAGAAAAGTGTGTTAAGTAAAACTTGAAAATGCTACGATCCGAAACTCAGGTAATTAGATTCACTGAAATAATCTTTAAATAAATTATTTGTAACTAAAGCTAGGTTTTAAAAATTCGAAACTCCTTGGTAAAAAATTAGCTGAAATAAGGACCTTACGATACCTTTCAAGCAATTTTAAAGGTGCTAGAAGAATAAAAAGTAAATTAAAATATATGTAAATATCATATAGAAATTAAGAATGCACTGATTTAAGTCATACGAAAATACTTCAATATGTTAGAATAAGTAAGAAATTGAATATTTGATTGTAGTAAAAGTCTTTAAACAAAATTGTTTGTATATAAAAATGTTATAGAAAATATGGCACAATAAAATTCTGAATATGGCGGAAATCTGAATATTTTAAATAATAATCAATTCTGGATTTCTAGTCAATTAGATAAGTATTAGATAAGTATTTATTTAAGGTTAATAAAAATTAGCGACAAGTCTTGTAAAATTTGTAAATTTAAACAAAAATTATAATTTGTTCAAACAAAATAAAAACAATAATACACAGTTTACTCCCGTCTCTGCACTTTAGCTGTTGTCTAATCACAGCCAAAGTGATTCGGGAAATCAAATCTATAGACCCCCCCCCCAACGTCCGAAATTCATACAAAATAAAAGGTGGTATAAAAAAGGATTGCATGAAAAATTGTTTGCATGGTGGAGCACCTCCTATACATAATTTTCTGATACTAAATAATTCCAAGAACATGTCAACAAATATTCTGAGCTTATTATGTAGTCTCTAATAATTCCAAGTGTTTAATTAAATACAAGAACAATTTAAAAACTGAAGGACCCTTCCAATTGGTCCAGCCAATCAGAGAGGATAGTCATTTTGGAAAGAATTTCAAACAAGTCGCGACGCCCAAAATTAGAAGCATAGCGTCACTCAGAGCGTCATTCCTGAAGAAGTTCATTAAAGTAGTGCTCCAATAGTTTGTGTGGTTGAGTGATAAATTGAAGACTTCAAATTGGTAATGTACACACAAATAGTAGCTGTCAACATAACATACAGATTTTGTGTTTTTATCTTATTACAGCCACGCAGTTATTTGTGTTTTTTTCCTTTTTGACAGCCACACACTTATCTTGTGTATTTCTTGTGACAGCCATGCACTTATTTTGTGTTTTTTGTTATGACAGCCGCGCACTAATTTTGTGTTTTTTTCTTGACAGCCACACACTTATCTTGTGTTTTTCTTGTGACAGCCACCCACAGATTTTTCGTTTTTTCTCATGACAGCCACGCAATTATTTTGTGTTTTTTCTTATGACAGCCACCCACAGATTTTGTGTTTTTTCTTTTGACAGCCACCCACAGATTTTGTGTTTTTTCTTATGACAGCCACGCAATTATTTTGTGTTTTTTCTTATGACAGCCACACACTTATTTTGTGTTTTCCTCAAGACAGCCACATACTTATTTAGTGTTTTTATATGATAGCCACGCACTTATTACTTATTTTGTGTTTTTTCTTATGACAGCCACACACTTATTTTGTGTTTGTTCTTATGACAGCTACGCAATTATTTTGTGTTTTTTCTTACGACAGCCACCCACAGATTTTGTGTTTTTTTTTATGACAGCCACGCAATTATTTTGTGTTTTTATATGACAGCCACGCACTTATTACTTATTTTGTGTTTTTTCTTACGACAGCCACCCACAGATTTTGTGTTTTTTCTTATGACAGCCACACACTTATTTTGTGTTTTTATATGACAGCCACACACTTATTACTTATTTTGTGTTTTTTCTTATGACAGCCACACACTTATTTTGTGTTTTTATATGACAGCCATGCACTTATTACTTATTTTGTTTTTTTTTCTTATGACAGCTACGCAATTATTTTGTGTTTTTTCTTATGACAGCCACACACTTATTTTGTGTTTTTATATGACAGCCACACACTTATTACTTATTTTGTGTTTTTTCTTATGTCAGCCACACACTTATTTTGTGTTTTTATATGACAGCCATACACTTATTACTTATTTTGTTTTTTTTCTTATGACAGCTACGCAATTATTTTGTGTTTTTTCTTATGACAGCCACACACTTATTTTCTGTTTTTATATGACAGCCACGCACTTATTACTTATTTTGTGTTTTTTCTTATGACAGCCACACACTTATTTTGTGTTTTTATATGACAGCCATGCACTTATTACTTATTTTGTGTTTTTTCTTATGACAGCTACGCAATTATTTTGTGTTTTTTCTTACGACAGCCACCCACAGATTTTGTGTTTTTTTTTATGACAGCCACGCAATTATTTTGTGTTTTTATATGACAGCCACGCACTTATTACTTATTTTGTGTTTTTTCTTCCGACAGCCACCCACAGATTTTGTGTTTTTTCTTATGACAGCCACACACTTATTTTGTGTTTTTATATGACAGCCACGCACTTATTACTTATTTTGTGTTTTTTCTTATGACAGCCACACACTTATTTTGTGTTTTTATATGACAGCCATGCACTTATTACTTATTTTGTTTTTTTCTTATGACAGCTACGCAATTATTTTGTGTTTTTTCTTATGACAGCCACACACTTATTTTGTGTTTTTATATGACAGCCACGCACTTATTACTTATTTTGTGTTTTTTCTTATGACAGCCACACACTTATTTTGTGTTTTTATATGACAGCCATGCACTTATTACTTATTTTGTTTTTTTTTCTTATGACAGCTACGCAATTATTTTGTGTTTTTTCTTATGACAGCCACACACTTATTTTGTGTTTTTGTATGACAGCCACGTACTTTTATTTATTTTGTGTTTTTTCTTTTGACAGCCACACACTTATTTTGTGTTTTTCTTATGACAGCCATGCACAGATTTTGTGTTTTTTCTCATGACAGCTACACACTTATTTTGAATTATCAATCACCTCGATTAATAGACAAAATATAACCACATAATAAATTTCATATAAATTGGTTCACCCCTTTAACCTACACAGAAGATAAAGAGATGGTCATGATGTTTAACAAGTTGATGGGCACCACCATAGTACTTACCCAGCCCCATCATACAATGTAATACAAGCAGATCCTCGAAATGATTTGTCCAAAAGTTTGGCTCGGGCCTTGTAGGAAATATTAAATTGTAATGGTAGATCAAGGAGTCTTATCCAGTAGGGTGTTTGTTTAAAACAATATTTACCCAGGTTGTCTGAAACTCGTAATTGCCTATATCACTACTTTCTTTCTCTGTCGGGCCTCGTAGATGTGTAATGTAAACAAATCTCCACTCGCGTCGCTCGTGTCACCTTCGAAGATGTACATAATGTGAAGGCTCTACGTCCATGTCGGCTGCTGAATCTCGTAATTATACAAATATAACATTTTCTTGACAGGTCAAGTTTCAAAATTACGATTTTGACAATTACCTCGCTATTTGTCATGTAGAGAGTTATGACTGATACCATTACATGCAGAATGAATAGAAATCTGAACATATTTATACAGTTTAGAGTGTTATAAGTTGAATAATACATGAAATAACAATACACTGTTCTAAATAATAACAGTCGATTTTTCTGAATTTCAATAGGGTTCTACATGACCAGCTGATGTAAAGCGGACTGAACTGAACCGAATGTAAATTTGTACCTAGCTTGAATGATGTCCAAATTGCACAGCAAATCTAAACCCTAATCCGTGGGTAGGCAACAGCTGACTAGATCAGCTGGCTCCAAACCAGCATGCAACTGCAACTGGTAGCTTGTTTTTATTTTATAATTATTTAGTAGGCTATTAGTTTTACTTCAGTGTTATGGCTGTCAATCAAACTTATGAAAGTAAAATATTAAATAAAATGTCTGAAAAATTAGGTTTGGGAAGTGATTCCGACAAAATAATTAAGTAAGTATTTGGGTTCTATTAACACAAAGTGTAAGTTTTGAAAATAAGGCATGGAATTTTAATATTTTACCTTTTGAGGTTAGTTTTAGTTTGCATCAAGCTTCTTTCTTATTTATATATATTTGTCTAACTAATCGTATAAAGGTTCTTTGATGAGTTTCAAAGAAACATTAGATTAAAAAGAGACACAAATAAACTGATTTAATGAAATCGAAAAATGTGGGAAAATTTACTTTTTAGGCTATAGCACGTTTTTGGTAAATATGGAGAGAATTTATCCGATCGATTTAAGTGTGAAATCTCGGTAATTCCGCTTTAAAATTGCGGTTGTTTCCAATAAAATAGAATTTAATGAGCAAAGCTCATGGTCTGGTTAGGTAACCATATATTTATATAGTTACCTTCCCTGACCTTGTTAAATGACATGATTGATACTTAAAATGATACATAGTAACTAAATGGTATGTAGTTTGACAGTTCTTAAAAAGAACTAGCCTATTTTCCGTACGAAATAAAAAAACATTGATCTGATAGATTTTATTTAAAATGATGAAATATGTGTCGAAATAACCTCTAAATGCCATAAATTTGTCATTTTAAATCACTGCTTTAGGATAGAAATAATGAATTGTGAAAGATGAAAAGTGGTAAGCGTATTTAATAAGTATCAAAATGATGGAAAAATCACAATTTTAAAGAGGAATTGTCAAGATTTGATAGTTAAATCGATCTGACAACTTCTCTCCATATTTTACCTATGTTTTTAATAATAGTACAGTAGTGTATATCATAATTTGGTATTTGTTTACAACACTGTGACTGCTAATTTTTGGGATTAAAAATTAAGACATACCTAACTTCTTAAGAATAAATAATGTTTTCAATGTAGAAGTCACTTTTTTCACTGAAAAATCATAATCTAAAAACTATGAAATTCATGTATTTATAGGTTAAGGCATAATAGTAATGAAAATAGTGTATGGTTTGATGCATGCACATTATACAGATTTGTTCATTAAGATTAGATTATCATTATTTCCAGTTTAAAATTGGATAAAGGCAAATTTGTCTTTATGAACATTGTGGCTTCAAAGATATAAATTGACCAAGCATGGAACTCTATATGGATTCCTTTTTTATATTTATGATTATTAATATAAGTGTAGTCTTTCTAATTCATCACAAAGTGGGTAATTATGTAGTTTACTTCTCTCCAGATTTTAGTGGCTAGAAATCACGAAATCCTAGACTATTTACCTTGTTTTTCATTAATTAGATCTTTTTTGACTATGAAAGACACTCTTCAAGTCTCTAAATCTATTAATATATCATTATTTCACAAGGCACTCAGAAATATGTCAGTGGGAATTGAAGTAAGAAGCTTACCTTTGCATATAGTTCAAGCGATGTTGTATCTCACGAACCATGCCTAATTCATGTAAACTACACTATAATATTATAACGTTGTTTGATTTAAGAATAATAAAACAACGGTTTTCGAAGGTAGCAATATATATATATAGTTTTACCTTCCCAGACCTTATAAGATAACATTAGAGTGATAATAAATTCACTAACTTAACTCACATAATCATTACATCAACATAGAACACTGAAACATTCTCTAATCTGACTAACATAGTGTTACAGACTAACGTACATATATGTAATAACCTAAATAAGTCTGAATTTTTTGTGTTTAGAAGTGCCATTTTCTACAATATTAATGGATTTTGAGACTTGAAAAGTGTGTATCATGGTAAAAAAAAAAATCTGATTTATAAAAAACAAGGTTAAATAGTCTAAAATTTCATGATTTTTAGCTACTAACATCCGGAGAGAGGTACACTACATAATTACTACCAAGTGTGTGTAAAAAACAAAATTGTAACATCTAGGCCATGTTAAGCTGGATTCTTGGGTTTTTATGGTTCTAACAATTGTGAATATTTTAAACTAAAAAAAGTCTAACCCCTGTCCTAGTTTCACATAATCCGTTGAGTATCTATAGTAAATATTGTTTCTATCCTATTTCATATTGTTTGTGATATTACATATTATCATATTCCTCTTTTCCATTGACTACAGTAGCCTATAAAATGTTCAGTTTAAAATATAGTATATAGGTTACTACCAAAATATTTGTTCAAAATTTATAATAAAACTCGGAATACAAGATGTCACAAAAATTACGTTTAGGTACTTAATCAAACGCGTTTCAACAACAAAGTCGCCATCTCTAGTGATACATGAGCTACAATAATTAAACTAGCACTGCGCCAAACCCTGTATTCATACAAAACTTAAGGGGCATGACCTAAACCTCCTTTCTAATATTAAGGCGTTTACAAGTATCTCACGTCATTCCAAATAACTTAAAAGTTAACATCTAACTAATACAATATTCTGAACTAATCTTATATCGAACACTAGCATTTTATATTTTACTTTAATATAGAATTTTGTATCGGCCCTAATTCATTATTTATAGTTATATTACAGGTTTTTTTATTATAATAAGTTTCCCATGCATCTATTGTGTTTAATTTAGTAACATTTTTCAACAACACAGAGTTTTCTATTTTGAAATAATCTTTTTCCTCTGAACAATGTTTTGCCATGGCTGATTTATCAGGCCTATTATATTTGAAGTGGCAAAGTGTTCTTTTGATTCCTCCTCCTACGTTTGCTTTGAAGAATACTTACGAGTTTGTGAAAATAGTGCAAAATATTGAATTGAGCCCTAGTGAATACTTAGTTTTGTTTAATGTTATGTCTCTTTATCGAAGTGTTCCAATTGCTAAAACTATAAAAATGATAAAGGAGTGGCTAACACTAATAGCAATTTAAGTGAGAGTGAAGTGAGTGAATACTTATTACTTATAAATTTTTGAATGTGTCAAAATATTTTCCAGTTTAATAAACAAGTTTTATATTCAAAATTAAGGTACTGCTATGGGAAACCCTCTATCAAGTTTCATCGCTCATTTCATTTTTTTTATGAGTTCATTTGAAATAAATGCTAAGAGTTCTTTAAAATATTTTCCACGAGTTTGGGTGAGCTATGTGTATGACATTTTGCAATGTTTGATAAAAATGAAAATCTTGAAGATTTTTGTGACATTATCAATGGATTTTACCCAACAATACAGTTTACGACTGAAGTTAAAAAAGGTAATAATCTTCCTTTTTAGGATGTAAATGTGTTTAGAAAAAGTAATGGTTTATCGTTTAGTGTTTGTAGAAAGCCTACACACACAGATAGATGTGTAACTAAGTATTCACACCATTCACCCGCACATAAAAGAACTGCTTTCACTTCTTGTTCTTAGAACTTAGAACTTACCGCTGTCTAAGAATATTACGAAAAAGAACTTCAATATATTTATGGTGCTGCAATTTTTAATAGTTATCCAAAAGAAATAATAGATAATATAATAAGGAAAGCAAAATTTATAAAAAAAATAAGGAATCGGGAAGTACTCTTGTGGGCAGTATTCCTCGATAACGATGGGTTAAAAGTGCATTTGTTCCTCCAATATTGTAAAGAAATCACTAAAAAATATGCAAATTTAAATGTAGCAATGTCAGCCAAGAATATTTTTTTGTAAAATTTTGGGAAATCCAAAAGATAATATTCAAGAACAAGATAAATCAGGAATTTATTGTATAAATTGTGAATTATGTCCGAAAAAAATATAGGCTGTAGGCCAAACTAAACGAAATGTCAGGATAAGAGTAAAAGAACACTTTGCCCACTTTGGCCTGATAAATCAGCTATAGCTAAACATTGTTTAGAGAAAAAAAACATTTCATAATAGGAAACTGTGTTGTTGAAAAATGTTAATAAATTAAACACAATATATATATGTGGCAAACTTTTTATATTAACAAATACCGTAATATAACTGTAAATAATGAATAAGGGCCGATACAAAATTCTATATTAAAGTAAAATATAAAATGTATTGTTAGATATAAGATTAGTTCAGAATATTGTATTAGTTACATGTTAAATTAAAGTTATTTAGAATGACGTGAGGTACTTGTAAACGCTTTAATATTAGAAAGGAGTTTTAGGCCATGCCACTTTAGTTTTGTATAAATACAGGGTTTGATGCATTTGAATGTCATGTGAATAAATATCGGTACTTAATATAATGGATTGAAAATGTATAATTTGAGATTTCAAACAGAACCAAGAAAAATTAATCCTTAGACATTGTAGTTTATTATAAATTATCATTTGAAACATTTTAATATTTTAAAAACAACAATAGGTCTACACGTATCTACATCCACTAAATAGAAACTGTATCTTCAAGGACTAACATAAGATAAGATGTACATCTAATGAAAGTTTCCCCGCAAATGGCTGTTCGTTTGTTAATCTGAAAATATACACATTAGTGTCATTTCCCTCTGAATTATTCTATATAATTTTCTATTGAATGTTTCTGTTGAAGGAAAGGTGATGAATATCTTCGTCTTCTACAACTGAAAACTGGTGCAGGTCGCACTGGATTGGTGAACATTAGTGATACATGCAGAGTTGTCGTCTGTTTGGATTTAGCTGCAACTGCTCTCGGTCTTCCGTTTAATAAGGTGAGTTTTGTAACATTGTAGAGTATTTTGTATCACAACTAGCTTTGTCCGTGAATAATTTGTTGTCAACTCTACCAACATTGATTATAAAATTGATGTATCTTTTAACTTTTGTAACTACATTAGTAAATGACATTTTAATGAATTAAGTTTACAGAAATTTAAACAAAATATTTCTTTGTACAAGTTTTTAAAGTCAGGTGACACCATTGTCTATAGTAGATTCTTGCCGTCAGTGTCAAGAATGATTTTTCAGAGAGAACTGCTGTTATTCCTTTATCCACCCCTCAATGTGTCTTTTATCATGTTTACAGTTGTACAGTAAAGGAGGGTGTGTTCACAAGTCTCATCTTCTTCCCCAAAGCTGAATCGGAGAAGATTCTGACATTTTATTTTTTACCTTCTACAAAAGTATAATAAATAAGGGCAGTGAAGAGAAAATGAGAAGATGTAACAGGAAAGTTATCTTTATCTAAGGACTTCTTTGTAAACAGTATCTTTAGTTCTACTATTAAGGACCAGCTAGTATAGGGTACCATATTTGTCACATACAAAATATATGTTGTCCCTGAAAATTTAAAGAAAATATCAAAACTTTTGGTGTTTGTATTACCCTTGCAGATAAATATTTTTATAACTTGAGAATTACTGAACTAATTTTAAAAAACAATCACTAAAACCGAACCAGATGATGTACCTATATAGCAAAAATCGGAACGGCAGTTCTTGAGTTAAGTTTAAAAACAGAGAGACGTTGCGTTTTATACAGGGTAAGTTTTAAGTTTCTTCTCCTCTACTTTTTTATATAGTTTAAGTTACTAAAATTTAAACTCCGCATATCCATATTGGACCTAAATATCTTGGTTTTGATGAGCTCACTGACTGTCCGGACAACCCACATGAAGTCAGAAGAAAATATTAAATGAGAGCGTTGGTTGATATGTACATCAAATGTTAGTACATGTTAATATGTCTTTGTTAGTAGAGCACAGTGCCACAAACCAGATTCCAAAAGGTTCATCCTATAGAAAATGACGTGATTTAAAGTTTACAAAAGGTACATGCTAGAACAGCTTTTTACCGCCCCATTTTTTAAAAGTTTACCCCATAATATTTTCCTATAAGCTGTTTGTTAGACACCTGAAAGAATTATCATTTGTGATGTTAACAAAGTTTAGGGGATCACCGGAAGTCCAAGATCTAGGAGTCAACTAAAAGATTTTAATAAGAAGAGGGCCAGGTGATATGTTGTTTAACACCGCCTTTTTATGCTAAAAAGGATGTTACAATTAGAATTTAAAAATTATGAGTTGTTATTTTGTTATATTTTCTACAAAATTTGTGGTCCGTTATTTTCATTTTAACAACACTTCCAGTTTTAAAAAATAGGAATTATATTTTTTACTTATAATAATTGGACATTTTAAAGATAGTCTAATAGATTTAGGAACTAAATATAGGTTGATTGTTATGTTACTAACAATTTATTAAAGTAGATGTTCAAACTGATTGCCTGACGGTAATATACAGAGGCGGATCCAGACAATTGTTTAGAGGGAGATCAAGACACAACTCAAAGCTTCTGGAGGTATAGAATACCTAAATACTCCTCTATAAAGCAGTGGGTCTGCAGAATTTTGTATGATATTAATATTTAAAAGTGGTACAGTAGACTCTCATAAATCCGGACTATTGTGGCGGACGGCCGGTCCGGATTCCGAAAAATCCGGATTTCCCGGAGTCGGAGATAAATCGGACGCAGGGCCGATACGAGCGGTGATAAGCTGCACATGCAATCGCTACCGGCTCATGCCGATACCCATCGACACTTGTTACACTCTGACACATTAACTAATGGTACTGTTACTGTAATGTACATAATACAGTACTGGACTGCAATTAAGTAAAACGCAAGGTAGGGCGTGTCAATTACCTCAGCCGCGCGGAAACTTCCACTGCTCGTGCGTGAATCATTACAAAATACGTCGTTCATGCAATGCGGAAGATCGCGTGAAAATTGAAGGCGCTAAAGCGGCAAATTGTTATTAATAAAATTTTACCGTCCGGTCCGTATTTTTGTGATCCGAATTTATGAGAGTCTACTGTATTTATGATCATTGTAATTCCTTACTTGTTCATTCTATTTTATGCAAAATCATTAGTATTTTAATATAATATTTGTGAATTATATGTTTGGTCTTATATAGTGTTTTTAGCAAACAAAAATATTTGAAAACAATTGTTTTATTTTAAATAACATAAATAATAACTAAGTAGGAAATATATTTTGTCTACAGTTGTTGACAAAGTGGCATTTTGTTCATTTAAATTAGTTTGCAAAACAGCTGATTTCTCAACAGTTTTACTTTGCCCACTACTTTGCACACTCCGAATTGCAACCGAACAAAACGAAATTTAGGTTACGTTTATTTGAATTGATTTATAATATACAGGAAATGTCCCGTATGTAGGTTAGATTAATTCTTTCATGTAAAATAACATAAATAAACAACAAAACAACGTTTTCAAGTTGAAAAAGGAAGTAATTATTCATGAAGATGATTGACAGTGTATGTACACGGAGAGTATTTTTCGTTTGCCGAGTTTTGAAGTTGGCAATCCCGTTTCCTCAACAATACACCTAAGTTATTTGTAATATTCATAAATAACCTCAGTTTTGACGTGAGAACTTCTACTCATTGGAGCACATATTTTATTTGTAGGTATGTTATTATTTGTCACAAAATAATAACTGTAGACAAAGTATAATGTGCAATTCGTGAGCAAAGTGTCTTTTTTAAACTCGATAAAATTGACGCACGAGGCTTTCTATCGTTTAAAAAAGTGCCACTTTGCCCACTAGTTGCACAAATAACTATTTAAAGTGACCCTTTCCTTTGTTAACCCAATCTGAAGAGCTGTTTAGGGACAGGGGATAATGAATTCCATAGTATATAAAAATTATTTATTTTATTATTCAAACTTATTTGACATATATAACATAATTTGGTTCCATACGAAATGTTTACAGAATCTTTGAGAAAGTTTTCTTTGGTGCTTTCTTGTGTACACGTCCAGAACTTCTTCAGCCTTCATTTTGTTTGAGATGTCTTGATGAACATGAAGTAAAAAGCCAGGCCATTAAGTCTCTCTTCAGTCATTGTGCTGCGTAGATAAGTTAAGTCGACGCAAAGCTGAAAAGGTTCTCTCTGGCATACTCGTTGTTGTGGGAAGACTGCACAACAGCTGCAGTAACACTCTGATGTTTGGAAGCGAATCAACAAACTTGTACTCTTGCCCTGGATGCTTAGACATCCTTTTTTTCATGATGTGACTTCTACGTGTTTGTCCAAATTTGCAGCTCACCTTTCAAGATAGAAAAGCGTGGCAAATCATCTTTCTATTTAATTACCCCTTGAGAAATATCACTTATGTAGGCATTATTTAGATCTGGTGTTGATAGTTGTTGCAGCTTACCTACGCATTCCAACTCCATCTTGGGGAACCTTGCAGTCAGTTTATTGATTATGAAATCCAGAAAAGGGATGTACACTGTCATCCGGTAATAATCCTCAGTTGAGTCTGTATGTACATTGGATTGGTTTTTTATTGGTTTAGTTTTGTCCTAAGCTTTTGAACGACTGTGTCCATTTCTTCTACCAACTTAGCTGACTGATTATATAGATCCTTGAAGGTGTCTCGCTACTTCTACTATAAGATTATATATACTACTGTCTCGCTTTTCTCCCAGTTGTCCCAATGATACCACAGTCTTTGTGGCCTCTCAAGGGTATATTTTGGGCACCACATAAAATGCCTGTTTTAGTTATTGGAATAAGCATCTTGCGGTTCTATTCAATTGCTTCTTTTTTTTCCCTGCTGTAATTATACTAGCTACTACACTGTTTGCCTTACCCTCATAAGTCTTGCAAAAGTTATGATAGGCAATCGTATTTTTTTTTGTGAAACTCTGTATTGGAATGATTTTTAATAGTTTCTGAAGCTTTTTTATATGTTGTCATTGGCTCGACAGCGAATTTTCCTAGTTTTACATTGTTATTTCCACCTTCAAGATGACCAAACATGACACAAAATTTACACAGACCTCCATGCAATTTTTTGCTGTACATGTCAACTACTCGTATGTTTGCAACCAACTGTACTGGAAATAACGATTGTTATTTCTTTCTGGAACCGCAGGAAAATTGTATTTCTGAGAGGGTACTCAAGTTGTTTTCAGCCATTGTTGCTTTCCATCATCTGTAGTGATGATACGACATTCTGCTTCTTTAGAATTTGGCCAAAATCACGTTCTTGTAAAAGATGACCTGAATATGCTTCATCAGTGTTAACTGCGGATAATACTAATGCTGTGTGATTTGTGTTTGATTCTTCATTCATCACAAAACTTTTGCCTTGTATAAGTTTGATTTCATCAACTGCTGTGTGCTTCTCTTGTTCAGAATGAGATTGGTCCACCTAAAAAAGAAAGACCTACATTCAGTTCATTATTTGTTTCATAAAAATAGAGTATGAATAGGAAAAAATGTATTTTTTTATTTAGAAAAATCTATTCTGGTTAACAAAACTAGGAAAAAAAATTAATAATTTGTGTGAAAATCTACAAATAGTACTAGTTTAAAGAAGATATTTTAATATTTGACCACCACTATATATTTTTGGATGTAATTAATTGGTCTCAAATGAAAGGTGTTATTTTAAGGAATATAAAAAATAAAAACTCATTGAGATTAATTTTTAATTTTGTTTATTACCGAGAATTTCGTGAATTAATCGAGAAATATGATTTATTTTCTCATCATAAATTTAAATTAAATAATCTATGATTAAAATAATAATGTTAAAATTGATAAGTAGTATAAAAAAAACTTAAACTTCAGCACAAAACGTTTTGTTCTTGGAAATTGATGGCAGCTAAGTTATCATGTAGAAGGGGTTGAATGTAAGGGAGGGGGTCAAACCCTTGAGCGATCAGTATGGCTGTATCTTTAAAACTTGATATATTATACACTTTCTTCAGCTACTTATATCCTCTAACCATCTGTACTTAAGTTTTAGTGATTCTGTTGTGTGTTGATTTTATATAATTTAATCTGCGAAGTAATGAACTTTCAAAACATGTCTTCATATGGACAAACATGAAAATAATGTACTTATTAAATATTTTAAGAAATTTTTTTTCAGTACATATTTTATTTTAAATGTTTCCTTAATTTGTGAAATTTATAGTTATGTGAAACAAATTAGTTTAATATAGAAAATAATGTTTAACCAAAATTGGTGACGAGATCTAATGAAAGAAAGTCTGAACTGAAACTTCTAGTGTAAAACCATTTAAGAACAATTTTTATTTAAGGTTTTTTTACAATTTTTTTTTTTAATTAATAATTTATTAGTATGTTTAGTTTGTATTTAAATAAACTTTGATTTAAACAGTGTACATAAGAGATACCCCCAATGAAAACATTATAAGAGCATAAGTTACTAGAATCTGTTTTAAAACTTACCTTGTTTTTTTTTAGAAAAGAATAATTTTATTAGGGTCATTTTTCTTTTCTTTCTTCCACTACCACTCAGCACAAATACAAAACAATTTAATAAGAGACAATCTTTTTACTTTATCACAGTAAACAGTGTAAACAAATTACAAGTAACGCTTACAACTTACATGCTCGAAGCTCCATATAACAATGATGACTGAGTTTGTTGGGATTGTACTTGTGTTGCTCCTGCCGGAGATAGTCACCGCTGACCATGGAAGCATGGTACACATAACCATAATATGAGATTGACCAAAATTGATGGTACGGTATCGGCGTGAATCAAATATGATTGTGTCAAATCTTGTATAATGTAACGAAAACAGTAAAGCTATTATGTTTCTGATTATAAAAAACTATACATGTCAGACATATTCCCTCAAATATAAATTTATTTTCACGTGCCCCCGGTTAGATCTGCCACTGGTAGTATAGTCTGTTAACAAATTCACTCCTTACTCGGGTTAGGATTTCTGGTGTTAATATTACGAAGATCTTCCACAATTTCGACTGCTATACAATTTATCACAGATTTCATGTGTTCCCACAAAAAGAAGTCTATCGGGTTCAAGTCTGGGGATCTTGCCGACTAAATCAATTGTGCTCCGCGCACAATCCACTTGTAAAGAAAATGTACATTAATGTAATGTGGCGGAGATCCATCCTGCTGGAACCTTACCTCTTCTCTGTTAATATCTCCACCATTAGTAAGTATTGTATTTTCTATTATACTGATGAATCGAATTTTTGAGCATATGTAAGTAACTTTCTCCATTCAAGTTTCTGTCGATAATAAAGTGGTCCAATCAGGTGGTTACTGAGAGACGTACACAAACGATAGTTCTTTCAGGTGTCTAACAAAAAGCTTGTAGAGAAAAATTCTGGGATAAACTTTTAAAAGAGTATGGTGGTAAAAAGTGGTTCTATAGTCTATTTAAATAAGACAGCCAGTAACAGTAAACATCACTCACTGTTCACGTGATATAGCCGTCCTACGGTTGATGAAATCTACCCTGGTACCATCTAACAAACCAATCTAACAGGATTGGTTTGTTAGATGGTACCATAGAAGAAGTTGTCTTATATTTCCTTTCCAGTGTTTTCATTTGTCACATATATGTGTGACCGTCTCCAATTCTTTTGACCGGCTGGCTGGAGACCACTTTAGCCGAATCTTGTCAGGACCAAGGAGTCGGGTTAGGACGCTAATGAACGCACGCAACACAAGTTAAATTAAACGTTCTCTTATATTTGAGCGCCGAATTAAAAGATTACAGAATTATTATAATTTATAAAAAAGACATAACGGCTAGATAAAGCCTTAATCGTGGCCGAACAACATACCGTTTAATTTAGCTAGCACGTGGCCGAAAATGGACTGACCTCGTCCCGTAGTGGTCTTCCTTCTCGCGGCTCTCGGAACAGACTCTTTCTCGGCTCGCTGGTTCAAGCCCTCCACTCCTCGTCTCTCCCCCCTCTACGTAATCTTGCACTGCTCAACAAAATCGCAAGCGCCAATTCATATTTTATTATTTAGAATCCCTTCCCATTACATCCAAATTTATACTTATTATAGTTTTGGTTTGGTGGGCTCCTTGGCTGGGCCACATATGTGTTTTAATAACGTAAAGTCTGCAACAATTCGTAATGGTTTCAAAACAAAATACTGTATGAAACATGTATGGAATTCCATTCAATTGGAATATCGACACGTACAGCGCCTAGCGGCAAATATGGGGGACACCAAACGACTACTTTAAAATTATAAAAATCTCGACTTTCCATCTTCATATAATTAAATAGGATTATTTCCTTACATCTATCGCCCACATAAGCCATATCAGACCAATTATAAACTAATTAACCTGTCTGAGAAAAATATAAAACCAACGTGACACGAGCATTCAAAATAAATATCTAAAGTTTAAGGATTACAGTTTGTAGGCCTAGACTAGACAAAACAAATTTCTATCTTTATAATTTTATAGTTTTCTATTTTATTTATTGTTATAAGTTAGCACATCAAAGTGCAATATAAATTTAAAAGAGAGAAAAGAGGTGTATAGATTGAAAACAAATATAAATAATCAATCATCTCTAATAATCATTCATATAGTAATGTTGTAAGTCCTTTTTCAAGTAGCTGTTGCGTGGACATTAAGTGTTGTTACAAGGTCCAGGAGTGTACAAGAAGTGAGAGAGATGACAGTTTATGTTGGAAAGAAAAACCAATACAACTCAGCTTATCACATGAACAGTTTGTCGTCTACTACCGACTGGCTTATTTCAATAGACTATAATCTTTCGTAAACTTTAAAACACTGTTATTTTCTATAGGATAAACCTTTTGAGATCCAGTTTGCGGCACTGTGCTCTACTAACAAAGACCTTTAATTTGATGTACATATCGACCTATGCTCTCATTTCAGATTTTCTTCTGACTTCCTGTGCGCCGTCCTTCATTGGAGTTGGACAATCAATGAGCACATCAAAAACCAAGATATTTAGGTTCAATATGGATCTGCGGAGTTTAAATTTTTTTAACTTAAACCATATAAAAAAAGGTAGACGGGGTAAGGACTTAAAACTCACCCTGTACATGTAGAGATGTATTAGACACTTTTACAATATAAATATGATATGTTACTTTGTCATGGTGGCTGATGACCGGGAAAACCCGGAAAAGTCAGGGAATTTTATTTTTCGGAAAAAGTCAAGGAAAATTCAAAGATATTTGGTTGAAATCAAGGAAAACTTAAATTTGACAAAGAAATTGACAAGAATGATTCGGAAACAGAGATAATACAAAACAGATACAATTATTTGTAAAGGAACAAATAAACAGTAAAAACATTTTATGGTTTAGGGATAATTTGAAAAATGAAAATAAACCTTAACTGCCATATTTAAAAGCTTGATTTTAATAAAATAATATGCTGAGAACATATGAATAGCACAAGCAAAGCAAATTTTATGCCAAATACAGCGTCAATGGTTCATTTTCACTTTTTGATTGACAACTACCGAACTGACATTTTTAGCGGTGATAAGTATGGGTTTATTTTTATTTGGTTTTGGAGATGTTCGAGTGAGAAAGTTTGCGCAGTGCTTTGCACCATTTACTAAATTTTGTCTTCATCATTTAAAAAATAATTTCTGTGAAAATTAATATATTATGATCAGTTGGACTTTTAGCTAATAATTATTATATAATTCAGCAAACAAGAATTGGAACTTTAATAAATTAATAATATGTTTAGTCATTTAGTATAAAATAAAAAAGTGTAAAACCTGAGCTAAATAATGTAAATTCTGTTTTTAAATGATCTGCAATAAATTCAAAGATTTAAATCAATATTTTCGTAAAAAAAAAAAAAAAGACTTAATTTGTTAATTTGTTATAATGATAAATGTTTGTGAATTATTTGCAGCAACTGGTGTAATTTTACAGTATAACAAACACACAGAACACAATTCTCATAAAAAAAAATACACCTAAGTATCAGACGCGTTTCAAGTATTTAATAAGCATCTGAAAAAACAAAAAAAAACTTTTGTATACATTTAAATATACACATGTCAGTTTAGTAACTCCATAATTATTTAGTTTTTTTTCTTTCATCAAATCTATTGACCTTTCTATGTCCTGTATATTGTGTTTCCAGTCTGCAGCCCAGGTATTAGCCGGAGTCAACAAGAACATTTATCGCAAGATTCGTCACACGATAGAAAAGTTGTTAGGCCTAACTAAGAACCTAACAATATCAGACTTAACTGTACAGTTAGGCTGCACTGAAGTGTGCGAACTGGCTCAGTCTATCATAGACAGGTATGTTATATTTATTTAGATTATATTATGTAAGTAATAGTTGTTTACACATATTGAGAAATTTCTACAATCTCAAAATCAATTTATTTATACAAGATGCGTTTTTAAAACAATGTCAGTTTTGAAATAACTACCGACTAGTAATAAAGTAGGATCACTGTATTTTATTATGACGTAATCACCTATGTTGGCTTTGATATGTGATTGCTGTGTTGTGTGAGTGATTTAAAATGGGTGTTATGATGAATGATACTACTATCTGTGAGGTTTGTGCTACGATATGTTTTCAATTGTATAAATGAAAACTAATTGATGTCTTATAGGATATATAAAGCCATCGGATAATCCTATCAGCCGAACCAATTAAGAAATTTAACCATTATGGGTTCTGTTAATAAAAACTGAATTAAAAATCAGAAATATAAATACTTCCACTTCAAATAATCCTCAAGTGGTAAAATAATGACTTGATCTTGGACTAAAGTTCGGAAATTAGGGGGCAAAAGGTTGTTTACCCCGATAAACTGTTACAATAATTTTCTATTTACACCACCCCTTAACAATCTTATCTTCTTTTGTGTAGTGTAGTCATAAAGCATGGTGGTTTAATCTGAACACATTTGTATTTAGTCCTGGGTTTGACTGCTTAGGCCAAGTTTTAGTAGTTTTTCTGGTACTTACGTATTAATGCCACCGCAGCAGAAGTTGCTAATGCGCATGCGCCAATATTTGCTTACTTTGCGATATAATTATATATCACGACAGGTTTGGCCATGTAGCTATATATATATATATATATATATATATATATATATATATATATATAAACACCTGGCCAAACCTTTCGTAAGTTTATTGAAGTTAATAATTTGAAATTAGATCATGGATAAACATGAGCTTTAAAAGTGAAGTGCCGCCAATCTACTCCTAAAATTTTTGCGACAAATCATAAAATGAAAGTATATGAATCTCAAAGCTGAAAAAAATGGAATTCTGCTTCCCTTAAACCAGTTTGCTCTTTATTGGCGCATGCACATTAGCGCAACTTCTGCTGCGGTGGCGTTAATACGTAAGTACCGTTTTTCTCTTAGGTTATAGATTAATTTTTAGTTTCCAACATGGTTATAAGCTATTAAGTTATGTTGGTGTTTTCCACTTATATACTAAGTATAAAATGTTAGCTTTAATGCTTTATAAATAACAAGAGTTGATTTAAAAACATCGTATAGTGGAACTTCTGTTAACGTACACTTCTAATAAACAGATATTTTTGTATTCCCTAACCGGGATCATGCTTTTCTGGTCGTTGTAGTGTTTCTAAATAACGGACTTTCCCAGACACTGACACGAAATTGATGGCCAATGAGTCAGTTGAAACTTACGAATAGTAGACATTGGAGCATAAAATATCACCCTTTTTTAGAAAGTTGTAGATGTCTCAAAAAATACATTGCAATGTCTGTTCGATAATTACCCGGAAGTTGACTTCCTGGAAACTAGGTTTGCTTTTATATAGCGGTTGTCAGTGTCCTTTAAAAATTCAGTTTCAATAAAGTTCCTCCGAGAACAGTCTGTAGTATAGTTGTGTATTGTGATGTCTCTCAAACTAAATCTTTTAACTTTAAAATAGTTTAATTTTCTCCTTTTTTAAATTTACATTTTCCTAGTTTGCCTATTTGTTTATTCAGTACTGTAGTACGAAATGATTAATAAATAAAGGATATTATTTAATTTATTAATTTCATTAAAGTAATGTGCTTTATTATACAGTAAGTTATGGAACATATAATTTAGGTTCACTATTTAAAATTTTCTGAACGTGTTCAATATTGTAACAAGACGCTATTCTGGTGGTTTACAATGCGTTATCAGCTGGCCTTATATAGTTATATATACTGCATCTCTTCCAATAGTGGACACTTTTCAATAGGAGACATTTTATGTGGTCTCCGTTATTTGAAGTTTCACTGTATATTAGTTTTTTTATATACACAAATGATGGCAAATATCTGATTAAACAATATTTAATACAAAATAATAGTGCTGCTGAAATTTATAAGCTACTTGTTGAGTTTTTTGGATCATACATTATTAGTTACATAAATGTAATGTCTGATCTGTAAACAAACACAGCTGACATTGAGAATCCATTATTCAACCTTCACTTCAGTCTCCGTTCAAAAACACAGAAACTATGCCACGGTCACGCCAGTATAAAGTTCTTATGACATTTGACGAAGAGTTAACCTCAGATAGATTTTCTATTGTTTTTTGTGTCGTGTTATCGTGTGTGTTCAGTGTCGTTATGTATTTTATTTAAGTGTTAAGCCTACACCTGACGAAGCCGGCTGTGAACGGCGAAACAGCGCTGTAGAGTTTCTACAACAAAAAAGAATTGCTCCGACTACTAAAAAAAGGTAACTAATATATATATAGTTACATAAAGTTAAGTAATGATGTTATTTAGTAACGGAAGAGTTTAGCGATCACCCAACCGTGATGACAGGTGATTTAGTGAAACAGCTGATTTTGAAAATTCATAAATATCAGTGATTTACAATTTGAGAATTATCTTTTCATTTTCCTAAAGTTTCACGATAAGTAATTTATGGCATTTTGATCAAAAAATTTTGTATCAGATGGCTTCGGAAAATGTTAACAGAAACATGTGGCTTTAGTTCAAACATTTTAAAGCATTTACCAAGATCTTCAAATTCATTGCCATTGGAGAGACGAAACAGGATTTCATACGTAAATGTTGTGTCAGAGTCAAAACAACGATCAATTCAGTACATCAGTCACCTTTAAAAGCAATGAAGTCCAACCCAACATGTTCTGCCTCAAAAATCTGGGGGGGGGGGTTAAGAACGACGTTTTCTTAATTGATTTTATGAAATGATTATTAATGCTGATGAATACTGTGTGAAACACTGCAAAACTTAAACAAACCTTAAAAACCTAAAGACTTGCCTTGTTATCCCGTAGGATCGTGTTTTTAAACTATTCACGCAGGTTAAATTGTTCAATTGTTGGAATAATTTGTCTGAGAAATTATAGACTACCTTCACTTTAAGATTGCAGCACTTTGATGAACTGTAGACCGGCGTTACAAACGGGTTCAAGAATATGGCAGACATGGAATAAAGAAGCTATTGAAATAATATCAAAAATATGCAGAAGTTAATTGTGATTATGTTGAAAAATAAAGAGGATAGGCACATTGTTATGATTATAATAAATCATGTTTATATTTTAATGAGTTATTTTTATTTCTAAACTTATTTGAATTAAAAAAATGTGGCTCATATATACAGATTGATTCAATAAAATACTTAACATCTTTGAAAGAGTAGAGAAAAGGATTTATAATTGGTCGAAGTGTTGTTTGATTTATGTAGTACCATTTACTTACACCATAATGGTAAAGTTTTTGGAAAACCTGTACCTTGCTCACCAATGCCGCCCTTTCCTCTGGTCTTGTTTTCTATTCTTCAGCCTTTTTCTTGGTATATTTTACAGTACACAAAAGGTTAAGATTATTACTTTATGCCGGTTAGACTAAAGAAGAGGGGGGGGGGAGTATGATAATAACACACGATACAGCATCATCAATCAGGCTCTAACCTGTGTAATTTTTGACAGTTGACTGCTCCAAACTGTGGCGAGATAAGTGAGTACATAAACCAACTAAGGTATACTCGATTACATAAGACGCAATGTCTGATATAGATGGTACAAATTGATTACTTTTATGCTGACAGGCAGGTTCTTGGTGGATAATGCTCCCCTCCCCCCTTTGCAGTTGGAAAATTCCTGATAAACTTTGTCCACAATGATCCAAAGTGTTACATGACCTGACTAAAATTCTTGCCAGATCTTTACGAAACCCTTGAGAACCTTGGGATTTAAATCAGTCGCACTATATTTGAATCCGTTGTCATTGTCAAACCTTTGATATGGAAGCCAGAGTTTAACACGTTAGCTGCCGACGCCTAATACGATACTCTTGCCTGGAGTGCCACGATTACCAAATTATTTTTCCATTATTATTTTTGCATCTACCTATGTTAAATAATATAAGGCAATAGTATTTACTAATTTTATACAATATACTACGTCTAACACACGTCTTAACCCAATCCAGAGAATACCAAAAATTGGCCGATAGGTTGCTGCACTATTGAACTGTGAGCGACAAAACAAGACATTACGTCAGTGACTTTATCGGTCCGATCGTGCTGAAACGCTGCATGTACATTCACCTTAGTTTCGGTCCGACCGGACCGATATGGCAGCTAACGTGTTAAGGTGAAGAAAGAGAGAAAATCTTTAAATCAGGACGATAGGTGGATAATTAAAGTTTTGCCTTGTAGGGCTGGACATTGTCATGTATGGACGAAATTCTACAGGACAGCATCCCTCTTCATTTGTTTGTATGGATTTTTCAACATTTCGTAATACAAATCAGCTGTAGTAGTAGTTCCAAGATCACACAATTTGACAAGCAAGACACATCTTTTGTCTCCAAAAAACAGTAGCCTTGAGACTCTTTACTGAATATCCCTTTTTAAACTTCTTTGGTCTTGGGGATGATGAATCATTGCATCGACTGTTCCTTCTTCTTGATGCCTGAATATAAAGTTCAGGTTTCATCTCCCGTAACATAACAGCTTTACTTTGGTAATGCTGAAAAATTTGGTATGTTGCAGAAAGGTGTTAATATCTTTGGCATCCATTTTATACACGATTTTATGTAGGCCAATTTTTCAGTCAGAATTTGATAAATCACAGATTGTAAAACATTCAGAAACATCAAAGACAATGATGACTCAGATTTCATGAGTTTTTTTCTCTTTATCTTTGGCTTATTGTAATTGAAAAAGAAAGAAGCAACACATTCAATGCAAGTCTTGTAACACCATTTACTTTCATACATTCACAGTCACCCACATAATACACAATTCCGTTCTGAATTTAAATATACGCAGGTACATATTGTGTCAATTGAGTTTGAGAAATTGAGAGTTGATTTGAAGGACTGTCCTGAATTTAAGGACAGAGAACCCAATAATAGACAGACTTATAGTTCAAACTTGACAGATAGTGCACATGTTTATACAGCGTGTTTCCAAACTATGTTACAAAACTTTGGGATATTCCTCCTTGTGTCAAAATAAGTAGAAAAGCTCCTGTGAACATATGACCTGAAATGCTTAGTTTTCTGTGTCTCCGTCATTTTGTGTTTTGACAAAAAACATCTTTGGAAATAAATTAGATATCAAGTCCAAATTTAGTATACATAATTTTTATGTGACCTTTTATCGGTGACCCAAAAACCAAGGAATTTTTCCCACGTTTTCAAAGTGACGGTCGTTAAATATTTTTATGTTAATGGTTTTGATGTAATCGACATTAACAATTTTAAACTGCTGTAATTTTGAAAACATGCAAAACAAAGTCCTAGTTTTTGGGAGATTGATAAAAGGTGACCAAAAACCAGGATTTTTGTACCGCTGAACCATGACCTACTGCAGTGTACCTCTGAAGATGATAGCAGAACTATCGAAATGTACATAAGGTAATATACCCCAAACGTATTATACAGTTTTTTGTAGTTGTGTTATTTTGTGCTTTGGGGGTTTTTCCTTGTTCATATACAATCACCACAGTGCTCTAGTGATTTATTTATGAAACCATTTTAGGACAAGAAACCATTTACTGAAGTTTTGGAACATAGTTTGGAAACACTCTGTATATAACATTTAAGAGTTTAACAATTAATTAAAGTCAGTTAACATTCACTAGTTTCGTTTCGAGTTGTTTTGTTGTAACTAACACATGCCACAGCTGTATCCTTGAAAACGTATTTCTCATATAAAATAGTTCCCCTTTCACAAAAGTTATTCATGAACACATGATTTTTCAGATTATTAAAGAAACTAAGTTTGAGATTTTCATTTCCTTTTTCACTATATATAGACCAATTAAATTAGAAATTTATGGCGAGTTATAAGAATGAAACTGTACATAGGAAGTAAGTTGAGGTTATGTTATGGGTACTTTATTATATATATTATTTGGACTACTGCCGTTCGTAATGAAAACAATCTTTAAAAGTTTGAAAATATAAAAATACCTTAAAGGTAAAGTTTTATTAGTTATAAAGAATGAGCAAAAAAATCTAACCTTCGTTTTTTTAAGTATTATTCTCAGCATACTTTTTTGTATTAATGAAAGGCTGAAGAGTGGAGAGATAAGCACCTTCTCAATAACGCAGTCCAAACTCAAGAAAAAGATCCCACCAGTGCAACGTACACCTACACCAGTTCGTATAGATGAAAAAATATGTAAAAGATAAAACTTGTGTAACACAAAGCACATGATTGTATGAGTATCTATTTGGCAATTTTGATGAAATCTAGTTAGACTACACCTTTTTTCATGTAGTGTTGGGAAAGATTCTTCTCTTTCTTTTTTCCTATCAGCTCTCTCTTGATCAACTCTTGTTTTTGTGTTGTTAGAAGGTTAAAAACCTCTCGATCATCCATTGCCTTATAAAAAAGAATAAAATAAAATGAAGACTCCTAAACCTTGAATACTCTAATAGCATCGGGGTTAGAAGAAAACAAGAGTTGGTCAATAAAGAACTGAGAGGGTGGAATCTAACTCAAGACTGAAAATGTCTATGATCTCCAGGATTGTGAAACCCGTACTCACTATAGTGAGGCACTAGGGGTAACTCTTGTTCTTCCCTGAACCTGACGCTAGGGAGGGGGTCTTTACTTTTTTATGAGATGATGATAACCAACAAGTGTTTTGCCTTTAAACAACAAGGACAAAAATATAAATAAATAAATAATAGTGGTTTATTTAGTGACACTTGTATCGGTACCATCCTTAATTTTTTTATAAATAAAATATTTAATTACCTTAGGTCCGTCTTGTGACTTCATTGTTGGTTGCTACTTACATGTTCCGAGGCCGTAACCCCATCATCAGAAAATTATTTTGTTCACTTTGAAGAACTCGTCATCGATTATATTAAAAAACACATTTAACGCAAGAACATACACTGACACAAAAATTAAAACACATCATATGAGTTTGTCTGACATTGTTGTGTGCTCTGTCATGTCTATCGGAGTACTGCTAGTTGAAGTTATGTTATTGCTGATAACAACGAAGTCACAAGATGGACCTAAGGTAATTAAATATTTTATTTAAATTGTGACTTGGAACCAAAAATATGCTTAATTTTTTGTTTATTAGGACAATTCAATAATAATAGACTTGATGGTTTTTCTTGTTTAATCTGTGACAGGTACATGAATGATCACGTTGAAGGGATAATGAAATATCAACCAATAGACTTAGACCATCCAATGTACTACTGTGCTGCCGTTTTAGCTGCCTGCAAGTAAGTAAACAAACAAGGTGTCTATTAAAATACAGAGTCATCGTAAAAGAGATTCATGATTTTGAGGCGTATGATTCAAATAAATTGTTTATTAAAAGTAATTAAGTTTTTTAGATTACGTAATAAATATGAGCACACCTTATTGCTTGGAAAACATATAGGTGACTGTTTATCTCCGCCCAGGTAAGCTTGATATTACCAGTAGTAGTGACTACGGCGGCTGTATTCTTTCTCTTTAAATAGTGTAAATCTGAGATTTTCTCAGCGTAGACAATATTCTTAACATAACCCCAGAAGAAAAGTCCATAGATGTCAAATCAGTTTTTGTGGTAGTACAAAACAAGACAACTCCTCCCAATTCTACAGCCAGGAACATTATCAGTTTGTAAGAAAACATGTCAAAGTAAGTGACACCCTATTTTCATTTTCCCACCAAACATGAACGAGCCCACGACTTGATCACACATTATTCCACACCACATATTTATCTCGAAAGGAGAATCACAAACATATTGCAAAGTTTAATTTAGTTGCTATATCCTCCAGATTTTGACATTTGGTATTTAACACAGCCAAAATAAGTTTCAATTTTTGGTATTGGATTACATTGAGGATTTGTTGTGCGTTTAATTTTGTTATTTTTGTTTTATTGATTCAATTGGAGAAATCAGTTTATAAATTTATCTGTATTAGTTTAGTGCAAATTTGTTGCAACTTACTTTAAATATATTTCGCTAAATATAAATAATATTTTAATAAAGATAATCATGTTATGAGAGCAATATTGGTGAATATTGAGTGAATTTGTCACTGAGGGTAATAATAATGCACCAGAATATAAAACGTATACCTGCAAGTTTTATAAAGTATAATGTGTTGCCTTGGACTGTTTAATATATAATATAGTTAATTACCTTAGAGGTTGTCCTCAGTCCGTATTATAGTTATGGCTACAGCACTGTTTCGCCTGACGAAGCCGACAGTGTTCGGCGAAACAGCGCTGTACTGCACTATACTGCAAGTTTTAATAACTTATTGTTAAATCTTTTAACTGAAATAAATATTGAATTTAATTGTGTTACCAGAGATTTTTATTGAAGAGTATCAATTAGTTAATTATAAAATAGATGGTTATGACTTGTACGGCAACTGTAACAGTGAAGAACATGGGAGGGAGGGGGTGTGGTTTATCTTGATATGTTATGTAAATACCAGTCCACTGATATATCGGGACTCTCAAAAAAAAACTTAAAACTTTAAATGGTTCTGGTTTCATTGTTTGTTGCCCAATCCTTGAGAAAAACTCTTTATTGTATGCAAATATAATGTTGATTTATTAAAACATCAGCTGTTGTTTTCATTGCTATTTATTTGTTGCCATAGCAACGAGTTTTCTCATCGTTGACTGATTTCAAATAGTAATCTAGTAGTTGGTAAACTTGTATAGTACTTTTTTTTATTCCATCATGATTTTACCTTTCAAAACACACATCGGATTGAAATAACGCTGAATATGTAGAATATAGTGTCAAGAAAATTGCACAACACCAATGTACTAGATCGACATCAATATGGCGTAGCCTTAGAAATAACCGTAACAAGTAAGAATTTGTCTTAATGTTTAACTTTTTTACTAAATCCCATTTATTTCCAAAGGAATTTATGTATTTTATTATGTTCTATGTTAAAAAGTAAATAAGCTATAGTCTATTAGAGTTTTAACTTACTTTTGAAAGACCTGATGAAGTTTAACCCAGCAACTGTTTTAAATATAATATTAGCTCTGGGCTTTGGCCTTGAATATCACCGTTATATTTGTGTTCAGACGTCATTCTTATACCATACAAGGTAATCTGATAATTCAGATTTGGTAAAAGAATAAAACATCATTTTTATTGGTGATGTAAATATAAACACTCTAAGTAATTCTATTCAGACATAATATGCCTGTTTGATGTTATTAGCTTCTAATGGTCTGAAGAAAAATTATGTAATATTCGTACAAGAATCCAGAATAATGCAGTATCCTGCATTGATTATGAATGTTTTAGATGTAAATTTGGTTAAATCTTTACCATTTAATCTAGAGAACATTTAATTTTACAATTTATACTAACGACCGAAGGTACTTGGTTAAATGAAAAGCAAACAGAATAGTTAATAAAATTTTTATAATTTATTTAGTCTTATCGACCATAGTTTCGCCAGTAACAGCATTTATGAGGCAGCTTACCTAATGCTTACCTAATGCTCGGTATCACTCAGTAAATTATAGGATTTGACTAAATATTGTATTTGTGTTCCGTTGATCATTTGATTGTTTGTTGTAAAATTATTCATAGTGAACAAGTATTTAAAAATGGATAATAAAGGACCAACTACAAATACAAAATTAAATTATTCTGTTCTGAAAACAAGCCTAAGTGAGACTGATTGGCCAGATATATTTCCTTAATTCATTCATTGATAAGTTCAATTTAATTATTATTAAAATATCTTTAAAAATTGAAAACAAGAAAAGTGTTATATTAAAAGAATGGACGAATCTTAGAAAACGTGTTGTGAAAAAAATATGTATCACAAGTTATGTAAACATCTACACAATGAAAGTTATCAATGATATTCACAAACAAAAGGAATTGTGTTATCAGAATTTACTCGAAACAAATAACTTGATGTCAATTCACTCTTTAGAGCAGGCTGTTTTCCTAATACAAGCATTTAACCAAAAATTATTGAGACATGGTGTGTATATCATGTTGTATATTATTTTGTTCAGAGAATTTTGAGGCATATTATTAATGGTTTTATTTAATATTTTATAATTATTACATTTTTTTTTTCAGAGAAGAAGAAATCAAATGTAAGAAAAACAAATTCCAAGTTTTACAGCATATAGCACGAATTTATTGACATAAAAAAAGAAAACTGTTATATAAAAATTAACATTTGTCTATAATGAGTTAAAAAATACAAAGTTTATAACAGTTATTTGGCCAAAATAAAATAATAGTCGAGAAGAAAAACATTTCATCGTCCCCGTCAACATTTCAAGTTAGGTATCACCAATTGTAATTAGTTACATTAGTGGTACTAAAACACACCGTAAATGTAAAATAAACAAACAAGCATGTAACTACAGTATAACAGAGACAAATTTAACGGATACTCGGCCGTGAACTGTATCAGCTAAACTGATGCGACTATAGTAAAACATTACTTTGTTGAACGAAATTAAACGACAACCAATGATGTGGACTAATATTAAAAGATCAATTCTTTCCCTATCATTAGGTACTAAAATTACTGCCGTACTATGCATATTTTATGTACAATATCAATCCTAAGAAACCATTATATGAAATATGATTTTCATTGTTTGGCCCTTAGACTATACAGTATAACTTCGATTAACCGTCACTGTCGGGACCGGGACGGTGACGGATAATAGAATAGACGGATAACAGAAAATCGTCTTCAAAATGACCAAAGTGATACATTTTATGTAGTAAATTCATAAAAAATCATATTTTAAGGTGGATAAAGAAATAAAAATACAAATTAAAACATTTACAATGAATAATAAAGACGTTTGTATTGCACCAAAAATAATACAGTACAGTATGTAACGAAAATATATATATATTCACACTTTGTTACAAATTGGCCTAAGTCTTAAAAAAGTCAGTCATCTTCTACGCGAAGTCAGACAAACACGAACTCTACGAGTTAAACACTACAACAGCTACTGCCACACTGATAACTGATGGCGTGGCGAGAGTAGAGGTGTGGTGACAGCGATGGGAGGGGGCTGGGTTCAGTAACCGGTTGACTACGCCTCCAGTACAGTTACTACTGGGCGGCAATAGTAATGTGCAGTCGCTTTGCGGCACAGTATTTAAAATCACTATTTTTAATTTTACCTCTGACGGTTAACAGAGACTGACGGATAAACGAGTGACGGTTAATCGAAGTTATACTGTAATTACAAAGTATGATAATCCTATTTTGGCTGTTGCATGATTAAAGTACAGTAGATGTTAAGAGTGATAAAATAATTGGTGGTGGAAATGGAGCCAAAGATATTATTTTTAATTTATATATTAAAGAAGATATGTTATTTTAACAGAATGCGGTGATATTGGGAATTAATTCAATAATCATTTTATAAATATTTTTACTCATATAAATCTAAATTATATAAATTCATACAGTTAGGATAATAATTTTAAATGTTTTTTTACGGAGGAATGAATAAAAAATATTTATTCCCAACACCAGTACCAGAAAATAAACAAATTAAAAAATAGGAACTCATTCGGCATTGATGGGTTAAACATTTCAGTTGTTAAATTGTGCAGCGAATTAATTTCTCTAGTTTCGCCTTACATATTTATTTTGAGTATTGGCAGATGTTGAAAATTCAGATAAATTAAAAATAACAGTTATTCGTTTGTTTATGCAAAGCTAACAGGTCTTTCAAAAGTAACTGTCAATGGCTATCTGACAGACAGAATTCAAGAACGGTATTCTTGGACCTTACTTTGTTAAGAATCAACAACAAAACCCTGTCAGTATGAATCAAAGTAGTTTTACAGAGGTACAGTTACTTTTTTATAATTGACTACTTTAGTAAGGATAAGTTAATGAATAAATAAAATTTACAAATCTACGAAACTAGAAACACAAACAGTTTGTACATAGCCGTTGTATCTATCTAATATAGCAGATGGATACATCAGTTTAATTAGCTGTAAGCAATCCAAACCTTTGGTAGATTAACCGAGATTGTGGGAACATTGTACTTCATCTGTAGATACAGAATAAACCTTTTACTTTGTATAGGTTAGGTTATCAGACATCCTCTAGTATGAGTCACCACTAACCAATAAACTTTTTTCTTCCTATAATTTCTGTATTACACATCCAGTATACGAAATGGAATACCACCAAGTACCTACGGTCTTTAGTATAAATAGTTTTTCATTTTTTGACTGATCTTCATGTTTCATCACCTCAGAAAATAAAACAAAACATGTTTGACATGTTATCTGTCCGTCGTTGTCGTCAGTATGTAAGCATGATAATTGCTACAAAAACAAAGATAATTGCTATAGGAACAGGAAATTTAATATAGGTCACTATAGTGTGGTCATATAGAACCTTATAAAAATTTAAAAAAAAATTAAATTCAAAATACCAGCCATTTTAAACAGTTTTTTATTTGTATCTTTAATAACTTAGTAAATTAGATAAAAATTTGCACATTTCAATTTTGCATGTAATGTTACCAACCCACGTCTCTAAAATGAGAAATAGGAAAGTTATTATCAAAAATACAATTTAGAACCTTGTCCTTTCTAAGAAAATGTGATATTTGAATATTTGCAAGTTTCGACAGAGCTGAGTCACTGACACAAGCATAGGGAGTGGGGATCCTTCACATATGTACAGCCTCAAGAACTGTTAGACCATGACACTGACACGAGCATAGAGAGTGGGGATCCTTCACATATGTACAGCCTCAAGACCTATTAGACCATAACACTGACACGAGCATAGGGAGTGGGGATCCTTCACACATGTACAGCCTCAAGACCTGTTAGACCACGACACTGACACAAGCATCGGGAGTGGGGATCCTTCACACATGTACAGCCTCAAGACCTGTTAGACCGTGACACTGACACAAGCATCGGGAGTGGGGATCCTTCACACATGTACAGCCTCAAGACCTGTTAGACCACGACACTGACACAAGCATCGGGAGTGGGGATCCTTCACACATGTACAGCCTCAAGACCTGTTAGACCACGACAGTGACACAAGCATAGGGAGTGGGGATCCATCACACATGTACAGCCTCAAGACCTGTTAGACCGTGACACTGACACAAGCATAGGGAGTGGGGATCCTTCACACATGTACAGCCTCAAGACCTGTTAGACCATGACACTGACACAAGCATAGGGAGTAGGGATCCATCACACATGTACAGCCTCAAGACCTGTTAGACCATGACACTGACACAAGCATAGGGGGTGGGGATCCTTCACACATGTACAGCCTCAAGACCTGTTAGACCACGACACTGACACAAGCATCGGGAGTGGGGATCCTTCACACATGTACAGCCTCAAGACCTGTTAGACCACGACACTGACACAAGCATAGGGAGTGGGGATCCTTCACACATGTACAGCCTCAAGACCTGTTAGACCACGACACTGACACAAGCATAGGGAGTGGGGATCCTTCACACATGTACAGCCTCAAGACCTGTTATACCACGACACTGACACAAGCATAGGGAGTGTGTATCCTTCACACATGTACAGCCTCAAGAACTGTTAGACCATGACACTGACACGAGCATAGGGAGTGGGGATCCTTCACATATGTACAGCCTCAAGACCTGTTAGACCGTGACACTGACACGAGCATAGGGAGTGGGGATCCTTCACATATGTACAGCCTCAAGAACTGTTAGACCGTGACACTGACACAAGCATCGGGAGTGGGGATCCTTCACACATGTACAGCCTCAAGAACTGTTAGACCGTGACACTGACACAAGCATAGGGAGTGGGGAACCTTCACACATGTACAGCCTCAAGACCTGTTAGACCATGACACTGACACAAGCATAGGGAGTGGGGATCCTTCACATATGTACAGCCTCAAGACCTGTTAGACCGTGACACTGACACGAGCATAGGGAGTGGGGATCCTTCACATATGTACAGCCTCAAGAACTGTTAGACCGTGACACTGACACAAGCATCGGGAGTGGGGATCATTCACACATGTACAGCCTCAAGAACTGTTAGACCGTGACACTGACACAAGCATAGGGAGTGGGGATCCTTCACACATGTACAGCCTCAAGACCTGTTAGACCATGACACTGACACAAGCATAGGGAGTGGGGATCCTTCACACATGTACAGCCTCAAGACCTGTTAGACCATGACACTGACATAAGCAAAACGAGTGGGACTGTTTAATGTACAGATCTATGAGGTTCAGTAATGCCTATGCAATGTTATGAAAAAAATATAGTCACACACCATTATTAAGTTCAGAACACCCATGTAACAATTGTTTTAAACAAACTTACCTTACTGGGTAAGACTCCTTGATTTGTCCTTGAACTATAGTGAGTGCGAGGGTGGCGATACTGAGGGATTGTAGTTGGATCTACACCTTTTTTAAAGACCCCTCTCTTTCATCTTTTCTATCAGGCCTCTCTTGGTCTCTTCTGATTCTGATGCTATTAGAACATTTGAGGGGATAGCAGTTTTTAACCTTAAACAAAGAAAGCATTACAGTAGACTCTCATAATTCGGATCACAAAAATCCGGACTCCGGAAAATCCGGACCAGACCGTTAATTTATTTTTATTTTTTATAACAATTTTCCGCTTTAGAGCCTTCAATTTTACACGATCTTCCGTATTGCATGAATGACGTGTTTTGTAATGATTCACGGGCAGTGGAAGTTCCGCGCGGCTGAGGAGGGGTAGGGCATTGACACGCCCTACCCTGTGTTTTACTTAATTGCAGTCCAGTACTGTATTATGTACATTACAGTAACAGTACCATTAGTTAATGTGTCAGAGTGTCGTTGGGTATCGGCACGGGTCGGTAGCGATTGCATGTGCCGCTTTATCACCTCTCATATCGGCCCCGCGGCCGACTTATCTCCGACTCCAGGAAATTTGGATTTTTCGGAATCCGGACCGGCCATCCGCCACAATAGTCCGGATTTATGAGTGTCTACTGTACCAATACAATTGTTGATTTCCCACAAGACCTAAGAAACCAACTTTTTGTGGATTACATTTAGAGAATCTTCTTGTGTTACATTGTATTAGGAGGCTGGATAAGTACCATGTACCCATCAACTTGTTTTTATCTGTTAAAGACACAGAAAAGTGAAAACTGAGAGAGATGTCTTACTGGAACTATGCTGTGTACGAGCAACTGATCTAGATAAACTTGCTGCTTACTTTTTGAAGCTCGCTGCTGAAATTGATGTTAAAAGAGTAACGTCTAGAAAACGGGGCCATCATTTAATAGATCTTGTGGAGGAAATGGTGAAAGGTAAATTGAATAGTTATACACCAATATTTTATATTTAGATTGTCATACCATACTGAGACTTGGGAATTAGTTTAATACAGATGAGATCTGGTGGGTTCAGTTGTATATATCAGAGAAGAACAGAAATTATCTTGCTAAAATAATGGCAAGTTGAATACTTATGCTAAGAAAGTTTATTCCTCAGTTGACCTGGATGTATTAAAGATTGGCTAGGTTAGCTAGTTAAAACACACAGAGTTAATTTTACACTTAAGCATAGATTTTATTTACAAATTATACATACTTAACGTGACAAATTTATACTTCCATTGGATTCAATACTTTACTTAACAGATAGAGTGCGGCTAGGTCGCCGGCGCCATATTTCTTGCCAAGCGCTGGTGGCGTGTATGGCGCCGGTGGGGAAATACACTTCACTCTGTTACCAGCCCAACTGTAGCTCCGTAATTCCGGGGTAGGTATGATCGGCGGCATAGCCACAGTCAATGTGTTAATACAGCACAGGATTAATGTTAGCGAAATTATAAAAAATGGAGATGTTTATAGCGTTTGTACACATATATTTTACGATAGTGAATAGTTAATGTCCGTAACTTAGTAAATAAGAAGTAGATGTGTTGTGAAATAGTATTTGCGATAGCAAACAAATAACTCATGATAAGTTATTAATTAAGTTATCCATTAAGAAATGGATGATTCTTAATTCTAGAACATATCCGTTGAATTTGGCGTGGGTTTCCAGACATTTCTGGAAAATCCGTTAAATGTAGCATCCCCTGTTATATGGACCAATAAAATGTCGCTCAACAAGGGTGGGAGAAAGTGAAAGGTTCTCTTTGGTTGATTATAATTAGCTTATTCATTGTTGAACAGCTCTAGAACTACATATATTTTATTTTATATATACTATTCGTATCTGTCAAATGTAGTTTTTTTTTTTTTTTTTTTTTTTTTTTTTTTTTTTTTTTTTTTTTTTTTTTAAACTTTACCTTCTTCAGTTTGAAAAAATCAGTTTGAATTTTGCTTCCAATTGCCTTTATGATTTGATATATTGCCAACAACATAAAATCAAGGAGACTCAAGAAAATCTAGTAGGGCACAAAGTACAAACTGATAAGCATTAAGCAGAGCTGCACCTCATCTTTCCAAATCAGTTTTAAAGGAATTACACCAGAAGGAGGTACCTCAAAAGTGTAACAATGTTAAACATAATTTATTTATTATATGACGTGTACAAAAAATGTATAAAAATATGTGTTACAAGTGTTGTGTATTTATAACATATTGTGTATTTGTGGACATAACAGCTGGCCTGATGATGCTGCCTGTGGCAGCGAAACATGTAGCCACATAGAAGGTAAAGTTAAAATTTAAAAAATAAAAAAGACTACATTTGACAGATACGAATAGTATATATAAAATAAATATAATTAGCTGTCTGCATGACTTTCGAACTGTAGGGTTTAACGGCAAAAGAGAGACGAAACAGCTGTTATCCTTGAAACCATGAATGTAAATCAAATGTTGTTTTTTGTTGTTTTAGAATCAAGTAAGAAAACCGTGAATGGACAAGATGATGATGAAGATGATAAAAAAGGCGATGAAAGTTATGATGACTGGAAGAGGAGAATATTGGAAGAGGCTTCAAGTAAATGATTTTTAAAAGGTGGGATGTGATCTGGTATTATATTTGGGTAGTATATCATGTAACAATACTTGGATTTGAAACAACACTTGGCTACTATTGTTAGCTATCATGTTACAGTAGACTCTCATAAATCCGGACTGTTGTGGTGGACGGCCGGTCCAGATTCCGAAAAATCCGGATTTCCCGGAGTCGGAGATTAAGTCAGCCACTGGGCCGATACAAGCGGTGATATGCCGCACATGCAATCGCTACCGGCCCATGCCGATACCCAACGACACTTGTTACACTCTGACACATTAACTAATACATAATACAGTACTGGACTGCAATTAAGTAAAACACAGTGTAGGGCATGTCATTACCACAGCCGCACGGAAACTTCCACTGCTTGTGCGTGAATCATTACAAAATACGTCATTCATGCAATGCAGAAGATCGTGTGAAAATTGAAGGCTCTAAAGCGGTAAATTGTTAAAAAAAATTTACCGTCTGGTCCGGATTTTCCGGAGTCCCGATTTTCGTGATCCGAATTTATGAGAGTCTACTGTACTCTTAATAAAAATAAAATTTTAATAAATGGTGTCAAAACATTGCACAAGCTTTCTTCTTCTTTTGATGCCTCACTGTCTCCCCGTCTTAGAAGAAGTAGTGGTGCACAATAGATCTATGGGGGATGCTGTGTATTACACACAGATCACTACTACTACTAATAGCTCTATCGCCAATAAAAAATATCGGTAACTTGTGACTCTGATATTTTTAGACAAATGGTAACCAATCTGTTTTGTTAAGTTCCGTAGAGGCTACAATTGAGCCTAACTTGATCAAATTCATTTGAGTTAATTTTGAGATAATACTGATTCTGTGTTGTTTGTCTTATGCCAGCTACCCCCAATTTTGAGTCATCGAAAATATGAAAGGGAAAAAATAGTTCCGAGATTTGGCCAAAATATGCTCACATGCCAAATATGTGTGTTACATATACCACAGATCAACATCATTTCAAAAGATCATATTGTTATTACTGTTCTCAAATAGCTATATCTTCACAGATAATTAATTGATGCAAATTGTTGTTTTTCAGGACTAATTTTGCTTGTATTAAGGGAAACACAACACCTGTGACCGTCTCTACTTCTTTTGGCCAGCTGGAAGCTCCGGCTGGCTGGAGACCGCATACACTTTAGCCGAATCTTGTCAGGATGGGCCAAAGGGTCGGGTTAGGACGCTAATGAACGCACGCAAAGCAAGTTAAATTTAATGTTCTCTTTTATTTTAGCGCCGAATTAGAAGATTACAGAAGTAATTATAATTTATAAAAAAGACAACGGCTAGATAAAGCCTTAAAAGAGGCCGAAAAGCATACCGATTAATTATATAACATGTGGCCGAAAATGGACTGACCTCGTCCCGTAGCAGTCTGCCATTCAACTTCCTTCTCGCGGCTCTCGGAACAGACTCTCACCCGGCTCGCTGGTTCAAGCCCTCCACTCCTCGTCTCTCCCCCTCCCTTCTTCATGATATTGCACTGCTCAACAAAATCGCAAGTGCCAATTCATATTTTATTATTTTATTTTACATGTATTAATCAATCTGTCGTCACAATTTTGAATTTCTAAACATTTAAAGTTTCATTGGGATGTTTACTAGATTTCACACTTGCATTGTTATAGTAAAGGCCACACAACCCTTCTGCCGTAGTAGTCGGGCTCTTCTTAAGGTGACAGTATCATAAATATGTATTAATTAATCAAATATTAATTTTTACTGCAAGTTTATGTGTTTCCTGGATAAATGCCATTGAGTAATTATGAAGTTTATTTCATACTGCACTACAGGAAATCTTGTAAAAGTTTGAGAAAATTTGGAATTTGTAGCCGAAAGTCCTGAGTAAAAACAATTGTTAACTTATCTGGTTTGGAACCTTAAAAGAGTGCTCCATAGAGTAAGACTGAATTTAGAAATTGACAATGGTGTCATTTGGAGGCATATGATGATCAACTTTTATCTTATACATTTGTCACAGAGAACTTATGTGTAATACAATCAGATGTTAATTACTGTTAACATAATCATCTATTGGTTATGTTTCATGTATAAAAATGATACAGTATAACAAACACACAGAACACAATTCTCATAAATTGGCTACTGGTTTGGTTGGTGTAGCTGGTATATCACTGAAAAGGAGGACGACCTTGTCGTTGAAACGTGTCTGAGACTTGGGCGTATTTTTTTTATGAGAATTGTGTTCTGTGTGTTTGTTATACTGTATAGTTTTTCTCATAAGTCAAGCTCAACATTTAATATAAAAATGATGTTAAATTAAAAGTTAATTTTGATTTTCTTATTTAACAACTTATTAATTATCATTTTGAAAGTATTTATCAACTCAATACTGTTATGAATTAGAAATTAAATAGAATTGAAAACTAGAACCTAATTCATGTTTTATATTACAGATGCGAAAATAAGGATTTTTAGATAAGAAATCAATTATAGTGCGAGAGAGAGAGGAGATGCTCACCTTCAAAGGAGAAATAATGATGGGATGATCAATTTCTGTAGAAAGGGATTCACTATTTTCGTCAGGATTAGTTAGGGTTTAAAATAATAAGCAGAATGTTTCTAATTTTATCTGAAATTTAAGTATGTGTTAAATTTAAGATGGGAGCGGTGTTAATTGCATTTGATTACATGCCGTAATGATTGTAATATTTATAAATTGTAAAAAATTTACAAAACTGTAATTGTCAAGTGCCAATTATTTATATATTTGATGTCATCAAGTGAAAGAAATACTCAACAACACTACAACGATTTTATTGTTTCACTGACCAAGTCAATATCATAAGTTGTATACAGGAATAGGCCATGAGGCGAGTGATGAAACTCTCGATGGGAGTTGGGGAGAAAGACAAACACCACGCACGGAGACATAAACCAACTGAGGGGGTTGTTGCCACGCTTGCGCAAACTTTCTCTTTGCCACTGCGCATCGCCAAGACAGTTTCATCACTCGCCTCACGGCCTGTACACTAGCTTTATGAAACTAAACAAGGTCAGCCAAAACCTCATATTTAAGTTGATTTAAATATGAGGCTTCGGTCTACCTCTTACATTTCACTTGCATAATACCTGCGTACCTTACAAAATTTAATGTTGACCTTGAAATATCATGCCGAAAATTAATATTTATTTTGGTTTTATTCACATGTTGCTCATTCCAAATGTATAGTTCTTCGAACTGTTAATCTTTTGAAGTGGAAAATCTATGTGGAAGAAAGTAAACTAAAAAACTATTTTTAAAGAAAATCACCGAGGTTTTAAAACTATTGATAGTTGTTAAAATCAAGACTTGTTGTTACAAAGGACTTGAAACATTGTTTTTAAGGTTTTGTTATGAAAGTTGAGTTCATCTTGGAACTTGTAGATTTTTTTTTTTTTTTTTTATGTGTCAAAGTAATTTTTTCATTAATACTAACCAGACAGAATATTTAATATTCAAAAAATTGTGTTTGTTAATTAAAATTAATTTTGTGTATTTTCCTTGATTTTATTTATTTATTCTCCTTTGTTAATTTTAAAATTGATTACAGGCCACGTCATTATAGATTACAATTATTAAAAATGAGTACAACATCAAAACTATTAAAATCTTACAACTGTACATTTTTAATAGCACAAGAACCATTACTTTGAGGACTTTTAACACAACAGAAATAAAATCAAAAGTATTACTATACACGTACAAATTTTTACAAGGAATTAAAAACTTACTAGGTACTTACAAACTTCAGCACATGCCCACATCCAAATAGTTTAACAAAATTTGTATCTGAGAACTAGGAATACTTTTGGCCGATAAACTCTTCCACCGAGTAAAAGGATCCAGACAACAAAAGTCGTCTAAGGCATTTTTAAATATGTTGTAATTTTGAATATTTTTCAAGCTTTCTGGCAGTTTATTAGTGCTACACCAGCTTGTGATGGTAGCCTTTTGTTCTTACTGCGCCTGTGTTGTCCTAGGCATAAGTAACTTCTGAATCGGGTACTATAATCATTCAGTATGGTCTGACACTTGTATTTAATGTACAATATTACTTCAAAAATATACATAATAGAAAGTGTCAATACTCCCGAAAAGCATTTCTACACGACCCAAAATTATCTATATGTGCTATAAGCCATACTGCTTTTTTGTAATATAAAGAGCCTTTTCACTTGTTGAGATGAACAATCACCCCATACTATGATTCCATAGTTCAAGTGAGGATATATAAGGCCATAGTAAGCCGTTTACATTGTGGAAAGATTAAAATAGTTTCTATGATTTCTTAATACGAAAATTCCAGAGCAAAGTTTTGTCTAAATACTGTCTATATGACATTTCCAAGTTAGTCGTTTGTCAATGACCCACCCCAAGAATTTATCAGAACTTACCTCTTCTATTATACTATTCCTCAACATAACAATTGGATTGAGCTCTGCACTTCTTTGATTTAAATTAAAGTATAAATCATTTGTTTTGTCTTGATTGACAGTTAAATTATTTTCAATAAAGTACTGACTTACAGTGTTGACTTCAATAAAGGCTATTGTTCAAGCATTTGATCATTTCTTGCTTCTAAGCTAATCGTTGTGTCATCTGCATACGGAACCAAATTATCAATGCATACATAAATCATTTGTATATAAAAGAAATAAACCATTTACGCTTGTAGCCTTACTGGATTGTTAATAGTTAGTTATTGTGTGCAGAATATGTTGTTCTTGTATTTGTAGGCCAAATTAGCATGACTGTCGAGAACGGTTACCAACAATGTATGTCACCAATTCATTTTAATCTTAAATGTTAATAATTTGTGTTGTTTAAGTGTTTGTGTAATGTATTTTACCAGTGGTGGCGATAAGAACCCACGGGCCCCCCCGCAAGTTTGTTCATCGGCCCCCCCTCTCCCAATAATCTTTAAAAACATTATTACGGGTATTTCCACCTAAGCTTGCACTTGGGCAGTGTTGGCGGGTGGTGGGTGGATGCTAGGCAAAGACCTTTCTGCAAACATTCCTCTACTGACTCACAACATACTAAGTTTTATTAGTTTTAACTACTGATGTAGACATCACTTAATAGAATTTCGTAGTTCACCCATTCTAGCGCCTTCACACAGGCCGCGAGGACAGTTGATGTAACCCGCATGACTGCAGACAATGTTTTTGACCTAGGTTAGTAGAGAATTTCTATCGATCGGTCAAGTGTCAGTTTAGCTTATTTTAGTAATTTCTTGACAATACTAATAAAAATATTGTTATGATAAGGGGGGGGGGGCCTGTCGCAGGTCCGGGTCCCGGTAAAATTTCCAGAAAAATCCCGGTCAAGGCTCCGGCCCCCGCATAGCCGCCACTGTATTTTACGAGTACATTTGATAATGACTGATAAATAGTCGAAACACGTCATGTGAAAAAATACAAAAAAAGGACATCTAAACAAGGATTGTTCGACAGATTCACCATAAGGTAACTGATATTAGTAAACTAAAGAAATAAAATAGATCCTAAAACTGATCCTTGTGGAAATCCATTAGTTAATTGGGATCCAAAGTTAATTAGGATCTTATTAGAAAGCCTTCCTGCATCTTGTACACATTGAGTCCTGTTGGACAAATAAGTGTCTAGCCAAAATAAAGGTGTTCCCCTCACTCCAATTCATTCAAATTTCTCCAGCATTAATTAAAAATCTACTGAGTCGAAAGCCTTGGACAGATGCATTAAAATACTTATAACCCTTTCAATTTTATCGATACCCTGAACAATATAGTCAATCAAATTAATAATTGCATCAGTTATTGATTTCCCTTTTAGAAATCCAAACTGATTTTTTGAAATAATCTGAAACTTTTCCAAGAAGCCCAACAGCCTGATTATGAAAAACTTCTCAAAAACTTTGCTAAACACTTGCAGCAAGGAAATTGGCCGATCATTTTGAGCCTCAAGTTTCTCACCCATTTAAATAAGGTAATAAACTTTTACGCTTTTTAATTTACTGAGGAAAACACCTTCAGAAAATGATGATTTTACTAGTAAAATATAAAGTGGCTCTACAAGTTCTTCTGATCATTGCGTAATGAGGCAGGTAAAGACAGTATTGATATCAGAGGAATGTTTTGACTTTAAACCTCAGTGATTTCTTTTCCTGACATGGAAAGCATCATGGAAGTTGACATCCAAATGGTCCCCTTATTAGCTGATCTTGTATTTCGTGATAGTCAAATACTGCTAAAAATATTATTAAATATATTTGAGACTATACCGGGATCGTAACATATTCTACCTCCTATTTCTAATTCTGTTAGTAATTCATTGATTTTTTTAAATAAATTTCAAACGATTTAACAGCATTGATAACTTTTCAAAAAATCATTTTTTAATATTTGATAAAAATCTCTAAATAATTTATTATTTGTTGATTTCATTATATAATTTTAGTTTTTGCCGGGAAACTAGAATTCCTTTTGTTATCCATTGATTATTACTCTTGTTATTTATATTGATTCTTACTGTTTTCAATGGATATGATATATTTAAAAAGAACAAGAATGAATCATTAAAAAAAATAAAATTCGACTTCTGTACCATTTATATGATTTAATTTGTCCCAACCTCCACTATGCACAAGATATTTTAAAAGTTTGATATTACCCAGATGTAGATTCCTGACCTTTTTACTTTGGAAAACATGTATAGGGTCTGTAAGGGTTGTTGGAAATACCCGTATTTAATAACAATTAATCAAAAACTCAATAAACAATAATCAAAAATAATAATATTGGGAAGAAATTCAAATAAAAGAAGTTGTAATAAAACTTATATGTAAAATAAACTTATCAAGAATACAGTCGACTGGCGGATGTGTCGGATTAAATTTCATAAAACAAGACGCCTGCAGTTTAACAGTTTCCCAAGGAAGCTATATTGATGACAACCAGAATGTCTGCAAGATTGTGCAAAAAAAATAAAAACCAATCAGAACCATTTAAAATTCAAATAAAATCTAAATGACCCAACCAAAAGAAAGGAGAGTAAAGAAGTGGGAAACGTTTCTCTAAAAAACGCGGTCTGTCTATCGCCATCTCTCTACAGGACAACACCTAAAAACATCATCAAAAGGTCGACAAGGTTACTAAATAATCTATTCGAAATAAAAAAATATATAACAAGCTAATTATTCCCTGATATTAAAAATAAATAAGTGTTTCATTGTATAAGTAAGGGTCAGTCTTTAAATAAAACTCAAAATCAAGGTGAAAACGGGAGTGTTCGCATAAAGGTGTAAAGGTGTAGTGTGAAATATAAAAGTGTAGGGTTATAAAAGGTTCAAATATAAAAAAAGGGGGTGCAGTGTCTAAAGAAAGGAGGGAGAGAGTTATGTAAGTAAAATTTAATATTTATAATATGTATTTGTAAGACAGATCTCGGTGATTGAATAATAATTAAATCAAATACCAGATTTCAAAACAATAAATATCAGACAAGAGCAAATTAAAATTTTAGAAGTTTTTGTGCCATTTTGTTGGATTAATATCTATTAAAGAATAAAGTAAAGGATAAGTTGTTAAAGGATGTATTTAAAGAGTGTAAAATAGATAAGTAAGATTAGAACTAGACGTTTTGTAATTTAATTTTAGGGTAGATGTTGAATGTGTTTGTTGCATTGTAGGAAAGGTAGTTTAAAGCAAAATTTAAATGATTTATTAATTTATGAATATACTCAAATATTTCACATAGCATATCTCTGTAATTATTGAAAACCTAGTAGTTCTTTTGGAGTGCCTCACAAGCTAAGCGAAATTTTTGACTTGTTTCAAGAGTCTGGTGGAGCCCCCAAGGATAAAGGTAAAGTTTAAATATAAGTTGAAATTCTAAAGGTTTACATAATCAAAAATAAGCCAAAATCTCACAAAGGTGTAAGCACTCAAAACCTAAATTAAAATCTAAAAGAAAAACCTTACAAAATCTTACAGGTCAAAATCCATAACATGTCCCTTGACCATAGTGGTCAGAAATACAGGATTGAATGATCTCCACCATGATAATATTAGAAAGAGTATTTGAAATGACATTGTCTATCGCGGTTTCAGAGGATCCAATCAGTCTAGTGGGTGAGCTCACCAACCACTGAAGTCATATGTAACCAGCACATCCCTTAAACCGTTTTCATTAATATGGTATCTCAAAACATCTATATTTCAATCACCACAAATAACAAATTTAAACTTTTTATAAAAAGTACTTTAAGGACTTCCATCAATGCATTTAAAAAATATATTGATGTTTCCTGTAGGAGTTGATATCTTAATTTAGTACCCAATAATTCAAAGTCAGAATCCAAAGAAAGGTGATCACATGTGCCAAAGTCAGCAAATGTTATAGAGCTGCAACACCCCCACCATTTCGTGTTGTTCTACAAAAACGTTTTGCTAATTTATAATCCTCCAAATTAAATCAAATAATGTTGTGTTCTCTTTAAAGCATACTCGCTTGTCACCAAAACATCAATACTCAGTTCAGAACAAAACAAGTTTAATTATCTACTTTATTTATGGCATATGGGGTATTTTGATGCACTATTAAAAGTTCTCTATTATACTTAGTGTCTAAAACCTGATTGTTTGGATTGTTATCACCTGCAATATTCCCTTGTTCTGAAGATTAATCTATAAAAAACATTATTTAGTAGCTAATACTGTAGATTTATTTGAATTGAGTTGATCTTTCCAGTTACCAGCCATCTTTGAAGGGGAGTTGCCTTCTTTTGATTATTTTGAACTGTAGAATCACACGGACAGTCGTGATAGCTTGTTGTCTCGTGGTTCTCAGCCATTTCTCCAGGGTAGGTTTTTCCGAGCTGTTTATGTTTTATTAGTTCAGCCAATCTTTCACATACGATAGACTTTCCACCTTCATTGAAATGTTACTTTTTGTGAAATGGGATGACAACACTGTATTGTTTACAAAATTTACACTAATATGAATATTTTTCTGAACAGTTGAGTTTACAGTAGAACCCCTCAAATCCGCCCTCGGGTGGTCCGTTACTCAGGTTAATCCGACCGTGCTCGAGCTCGCGATATTGGGCCGACTTGTCGATGACTCATGGCCCGTCTGGCGCCATTCTTTCCTGTTTGTTATCGCTTTCCCGCTTCAGTGCTGTGTCATCTCTCGTGTTGTTTCTATTGATTTGCTATAGTATTTGCAAAGTTTATATATAGACTTTTAAAAGTTTATATATCACTTATTTCACTTTAAAAAAAATCCCTTTATATAATATGTAATAAATATTGACTTTTTCGGATAATCCGACCTCTTTTGCGTTCCGACCATGCCCTCAGTCCCGAAGGTGACGGATTAGAGGGGTTCTACTGTATTTTTTTAACATGCTGTTTGGAGCCCTTGGAATTATATAATTAATAACACTTGTATGAAAAGAAATTGGAAGAATCCCATTCAATGATTTACCAATATTGTTTTCATAATTACTACCTGGAATTACATCATTTGGACCTCCAAAACAGAAAATAAAATCATTCTGATTGAGACCTTTTGAAATATCTCGTATTCTGTCAGCAATATAGGATATAGGGTGCACCCAGATAAATATAACCTAAGGCTTTGTAGACACGATTTAACAAGCCCTAAGTATATTTGTTGTTTCTAGCATGACTGTCCCCAACAATTATTATTTCTCTTTTCTTCTCGAATTTCTATTTTGTTTATATACTGAAAGAGATGGCAGTATATGAGATTTGGGAATTCCTGGCTCTGTTGTTGCTGCATTATCGGTAGCCAATAGTTGAAATCTATTCTGTACGAAGATTGCAGGAGCACCGACTATTTGTATTGGTAAACTTTTCCTGCGATTATATACAATTTGAAAGTCTTCCTTTATGTGTTCAGCTTGTTTTTCTAAAAGAATAATTTTATCTCTGTGATATTGTATATTAGTTTCCTTTTTCAAACAGTCATTCAAAATATCTACCCGCCTACTTTATAGATCATGAACTTCAAAAGTCGAATTGCTTAGATCCTAAGCTAAGTTTTCAATAACTCGTTCTAAGTTTTTTTTCTCTTTCTTCAGTATATTATTTTCTTCTAAAAGTACGTCTATGTAATAATAATTATTGGATCCCTCTTTGTCATTTTCACTCTTCAGACATTCCTGACACCATGGGCGTATCCAGCGAGGGGCAGGGGGGCAGCTGCCCCCCGGAAGCAAAAAAATTAATCTTTATTATACATTTTGTTGCTGGAATTTAATACAATTCTTGAAATAACTATTTTAACAATCAATTGTATATTGAATGACCATGGCTTGCCCCCCCTAATTTTGATCCTGGGTACGCCCTTTCCTGACACCACCATTTTATATTATTTTTAGATCCTAGAAAATCATATTCTTCATTTTGTCATGTGAACACAGCTAACATGAAACCATTTTTCACACGGTCTCTCAGATCCAACACCTTTATCATCATCTTTTACTTTCATTTGACAGACACCATTATTGTTATTACTCATAATGTTTAGAATGCTGTGATAGGGATGCAAATTGTCTATTGTATGTGTGAAATACAATACAAAAAAAGAAAAAAAATCAACAATAACTTAGTAGTTATTACACATAAAAGATATTAAATTGTAGAATATTCACCATATCATCATTATTATTAGTAAAATATGAAAGGAATCCAAAGTCAACAGTCCCTATCAACAATAAATACTAAGTCAACTATCAGAGCAGGAGTGCTTATCTAATGAAATGTTTGAACAGCAAATATTTGCTTTGTCAACAAAAAAATATCAATTCTTCTTGCTATATTATATGGGAATTATTTTAAATTTTCAGTTAAAAATCTTATGGGATTTCCCTCTGTTAACAAAACTTTTATTAATCCCAATACATTTAGAAAATTTCTTTCATTTAAGTCCAATCTCACTTTAATCAACCTGTGGCCCAGCCAAGGAGCCCACCAAACCAAAACTATAATAAGTATAAATTAGGATGTAAAGGAATTCTAAATAATAAAATATGAATTGGCACTTGCGATTTTGTTGAGCAGTGCAAGATTACGTAGAAGGGGGGGAGAGATGAGGAGTATAGGGCTTGAACCAGCGAGCCGTGCGAGAGTCTGTTCCGAGAGCCGCGAGAAGGAAGACCGCTACGGGACGAGGTCGGTCCATTTTCGGCCATGTGCTAGCTAAATTAAACGGTATGTTTTCCAGCCACTATTAAGGCTTTATCTAGCCGTTATGTCTTTTTTATAAATTATAATAATTCTGTAATCTTTTAATTCGGCGCTCAAATATAAGAGAACGTTTAATTTAACTTGTGTTGCGTGCGTTCATTAGCGTCGTAACCCGACTCCTTGGCCTATCCTGACAAGATTCGGCTAAAGTGTACGCGGTCTCCAGCCAGCCGGAGCTTGAAGTGGAGACGGTCACAAACCCTTGTTTTTAACACGAAAATTCAGGGCAAAAGAAGGAGCACAAACAAACACAATCACTTTTAAAAGTCATCTGCAAATCATTAAAATTTTAAATAGAATTTAATACAAGTAGATCCTCGAAATGTAAATCCCAAATGTTGATTTCTTGAGGCTTGTAGGGAATGTTTAATTGTATTAATTGAGGGGACTACCCAGAGTACGTAATTTTGCTTAAAACATTTGTTGCATAGGTTTACTAAACTTTGTAATTGTGTATATCACTACTTTCGTGATATTGTGTATATTAAACAGTCTTTACACTCTTCGCTTACTTCAGTCTCTCGGCTCTAACAGGCTATGAGGATTGTAAAGGAGCCTACGCTCGTGTCTGTGACTTAATAATGGGTCTCATAATGGAATTTATATCACAGTTTTTTTGGGAGGGTTAGAAATTACACTTTTGACAATAACTTTGCTATTTGTCATTGTAGGGTTGGTACCATTACATGCGGAATTGAAATCGACAAATTTGTATCTAATTTAGTGAATTGTAAGTTTAATAACACACGAGATATGAACAAAACACAATTTTAAATGGTCACCATTTTGACATTTTCAATTAAATTTTCTGAATTTTTCTATATGAGGACACCGCTTATAAGACTATTCTTGTATACAATTTCATGTCCCTATCCTAATTTTTATGGTCGGTATCGTGCTTAGGCCTACGTATAGATAACAACATGTCAAAAAAACTTTTTCGATTTCACGAGGCTATACTGAGTAAGTTAAAACGCAATACCATTGTTTAGATACAAGCCTGTGAAATATTTGAATATTCAGTAGTCTAAACTATAGTATTAAAAGCATAACCAATCAGTTTGGTCTCACTCGGTCCAACTCGGTATATGAATAAATATATATTTTAATAGTTTTCATTCTTTTAAAGCTTTTATTATTTTATTTATTATTATTATTTGAAACAGCCGTATGTATCTATGTTACACAATTTTGTTTTATTTTCCATGTTAGTATTCTTTCATTCTCTGGCTTCTTGTTCTTCCTTTATCTAGACATTCCTTTTTATGTTTTTGGGTCTCTCTTATCATAAGATCCTTTACTCCCTCAACCATCCTGTATTGTTGACTTCTTCTTTTGTTCCAATTTATCAAATGTTTTGGTGGAGTTCTTTGATCCAGGTTACTTGTATTCTTTTGTTTTCCTGATAACTTAGAATGTTCTTTGCCGATCTCCCCCTGTTTATTTTCTTCATGTGTTCGCAGAATTTTAGCCTTCTATTTGATATAGTTACAATTATTTTGTAAAAAAATTCGGTACTTACGTATTAACGCCACCGCAGCAGAAGTTGCTAATGCGCATGCGCCAATATTTGGTTACTTTGCGATATAATTATATATCACGATAGGTTTGGCCAGGTAGCTTTATATATATATAATCACCTGGCCAAACCTTTCGTAAGTTTATTGAAGTTAATAATTTGAAATTAGATCATGGATAAACAGTTTGCTCTTTATTGGCGCATGCGCATTAGCGCAACTTCTGCTGCGGTGGCGTTAATACGTAAGTACCAAAAATTCTTATAATTCTGGTTTTTTCCTCAGGTGGTAGGTGAATTCTCCTGAAGTTGTTTTCTTCTTTTTATTTATTATTTTATTTTATATTTTCATTATGTCTATATATCTGTTTGTGACACTATATAGTCAAGGTTACCAGTTTGTATCACCTTTGCATGCACTTCGTCTCAACCAAGGGGCAGTTTGTAGCAAGCTCTAAACCTCTAAACTCCTTGCGGCTGTGTCACAAATAACAGCGTAATGTGTATTGTGTTATTTCCCAGCTGATGGTAAAGCTATGGATGTATGACAGACTTCAGGAGTATGTGGTGTCGCAACACTTCGACTGGACTGGTATCCAGTCCCCTGAATTAATTTAGTTAATTTAAATTACCGGTTTTTCCTAAATTATTATATCTAGCTGAAATAGGAGAATAGAGCTATTGGAAGCTCAAATATTAAGTTACACCGTGGAAATATATATTTAAACATGTGAGCTAGAATTGGGCGTAAAGCCTTGCCCACCCATATTTGAGTTTGTGTGCAATTCCTTTTAATAATTAAATCTAAGTACTCCTTTTATTTTTTAGTTTATTATAATTCGCTCATCAAAAGCTAGAGTGGTGATTAGGGCCAGAGGATAGGGAAATTAAGACTGGTGGAATGCTGAAGCATGTTTTCTTGCAGAATTTGGATTTGTGGTTAGCATAACTCCAATCTCAAATTAATTATTAAATAATTAGTTTGTCCCCAAGCAACTATAACACATTTCACATTAGACTAATAAAGTTGACAGAGTAATATAATAATACATATGAAACACAACATCTACTGGGCTTGTACCTGTCAAACCTTTGATGGTTAATCCTAACTGTAACGAGATAAACACAATATCAACTGAGTCACTCAGCTCTCTCTCTCTCTTTTATTTATTTAAGAGTAAGTATATCAATAAAAGTGATTAAAAAAACACAATTAAATACATCATTGAGCACAGAAATATTTTCCAGTCATCCTTTTTTCGTTGTAAATTAATTTACTCTCTGGTCGTAACTACAATTGACTTCATCTGTATTATAAAATGTAATATGAACTTCTTGTTTACAGCTGTTTAGTTCTGCTGAAAAGAATAATCCGAAAAGATTGATGCATTTCAATCAAAGTTTGTATGTTAATATTAAAAAACACAATTAAATACATCATTGAGCACAGAAATATTTTCCAGTCATCCTTTTTTCGTGGTAAATATAATTTACTCTCTGGTCGTAACAACAATTGACTTCATCTGTATTATAAAATGTAATATGGACTTCTTGTTTACAGCTGTTTAGTTCTGCTGAAAAGAATAATCCGAAAAGATTGATGCATTTCAATCAAAGTTTGTATGTTTCACAGGTGCCATCTCATGTTAATAATATAACTTTACATATAGGCCTTAATATTATTTACACCTATGGAGGGTCCTTCACATATGTACAGCCTCGAGGACCATTAGAGCCAAGATACTGACTGTTTATTATATAGATCTACAAGGCTTGTTAGAGCCTAGCCAATGTTAAGAAAGTAGTGATATACAACTATACGAAGTTTAGAAAACCTGTGTAACAACAGTTTTGTTTTAACACGATCGCTCCCGCAATGCAAAAAATTCCCTGAAATATAGTCCAGCCGGCACATATTTGTGCCATACGGTATTTCACCATAGACCGCACAGCTGGTCTATATTAATAAAAATAACAATTTTTAATTGTTATAGGCCAAGTGGCACATATTATATGTCCCACCAACTATAAAGCTCTAAAATTAAAATAAATTACTTATATATGAATTTATATATAATAACTAAGTATTTGAGCAAAAGAAAAAAAACATAATTTTAGAAGTTTTAAACTTTGGTCTGTGGTTTGAGTCATACTCAGGATGGCTGGTACACTAGTTAGTTATTTTAGATGTAGTGTGGTTTGTGGAATTACTCCGCCGGGCACATATATGTGCCGCTTGGGAGTGAATGTATTAAATAAGCACGATATTGTCAAATCACATTATTCAAACTAAAAGTCAATAATCCACTGATTTGATCAATTTTTCATTGAACGGAACTCCATTATGTTGACACAGCAGGAGCAGAGACCTACTTAAATGATTTGAAGTTTTTTACAGTAATTATATGAAGATGTGCTGCTGGACAATAATTCAATTTTTGTTTTCCTTATCCTTTGGGCAATAGTATTTGATTTTATTGTACAATTTCATTTGGTAGTTGTGTATATTTTTAATAGTTCCAAATAAAATATTAAAAATAAAAAGTAGTATAAAAACAATTTATGAATAAAGTTGTTTTCATCAGTATTACAGCACTAAATATATCTATTGTGTTTATTAATAAATGGATCATTTTGAATATTATTCACCTTGCTTAATTTTTATTTCTGTTTCATTTACCTACTCTCTACACCAACTCATTTTATCACCAAACACCCAGAACTGTTGTGAGTTTGTAAAAGGATTTAACAATGGTAGAAAGATAACTGAAAACTTTAATTATTTCAAATTGAGTGATAGTAGGCTATAATAGATCATTAGAAAATTAAAAATAACATTTCAGTGTGAAGTGATTTAAACTTTAATCTCAGAATATAATTGTTGTCGATGATGATTCGGAAGTAGATGGTTCAACAGTAGGTGCTCCTGTTGGTTCTACAGTAGATGCAGCAGTTGATGGTTCAACAGTAGGTGCAGCAGTTGATGGTTCAACAGTAGGTGCAGCAGTTGATGGTTCAACAGTAGGTGCAGCAGTTGATGGTTCAACAGTAGGTGCAACAGTTGATGGTTCAACAGTAGGTGCTGGTGTTGATGGTTCAACAGTAGGTGCTGCTGTTGGTTCAACAGTAGATGGTGGTGTTGAGGGTTCAACAGTAGGGGCTCCTGTTGGTTCAACAGTAGGTGCTGCTGTTGATGGTTCAACAGTAGGTGCTGGTGTTGATGGTTCAACAGTAGGGGCCCCTGTTGGTTCAACAGTAGGTGCTGCTGTTGATGGTGGAACAGTAGGTACTCCTGTTGGTTCAACCGTAGATGTAGCAGTTGATGGTTCAACAGTAGGTACTCCTGTTGGTTCAACAGTAGGTACAGCAGTTGATGGTACAATAGTAGGTGCTGCTGTTGATGGTTCAAAAGTAGATGGTAATGTAGGTACTGAAGTTGGTGGAACTGTTGTAAACCTTGGAGTTGTGCGTGATCTTGGAGTAGTTCTTCTTGACCTTGGTGTTGTAGTTCTACATCTAGGTTTTGGATTAGGTTTATGTTTATGATGTCTGCGTGCTAGTATAAAGTCATTGTCCTCTTCTGATGAGTCGTCACAATCTTCCTTAGAATCGGAATCATCATCATGCTTTCGACGTTTTGAGTTTAATATTTGTTCAATGAATTCTTTGTAACCCTTATATGAATCCAAGTTTCTGTCGGATATAGTTCTTCCTTCAGCTGACAGCATCTGTAGAAAACAATTACATTTAGTTATAGGTTCAAAAACAACAAATTGTTGAACAAGTTTAATAAGTTTTGTCCGCTAGATTTATAATCATTTCAAAACTGATGGACCATAAAACCAAAACTTAAAATTGCGATTTACTTGGAAATAAATGTACCAATTTTCATCAAAATTTGCTACCATGTAGCCTTTAAAGAGGCAAACTAAGTATATTTTGTCATTTCTCCAAAATTATGGGTTCCTGGAGTTATCAGTATAAAATATTTAAGAAATCTATAGATTAATTTCTCAAAATAATTTTTATCAAATTTGTTTTAATATGAAGATTAAAGTGGACCCAAACTACAAGTAAAAAAAAAAGGTTCATTAATAATTGGCAAAAATTTTTTATGAAATTTACCACCGCCATTAAAAGATTAAAAACGATTCATGACGAGTTTACGGTACAAGATTAGCAAACTTAGGGGTCTATTTAAATGTAAAAATTACTTTCAAATATATTTTAACTATCCAGTATACAAAGTTTGTTATTGTTGTTCGGTAATCGTCAAAAATGTCCATCACCTGACAAAAATTTTTGACTGATCCTTAAATTTTATGAGCTCAAGAAACTGGAAAAGTGATTTTCATCATTTTGTTTGTCTATCGTCATTGTTGTTTGTATGTAAGTACAATAGCAGCCAAAAATTAAAATAGGAACATGAAATTTGGTATAGAGTATTGCAGTGTGCTCATATTAAACTCTACTGAAATTCAGAAAAATCTCTTTTAAAATGTCAAATTAAGGCTAATTAAAAACAGATTTTTGTTAATATCTCATGTTTATAACATATTCAATTTAATAAAAATTCGCAGATGTCAATTTTTCATGCAATGGTACCAACCTCACTTTTCTACGATGACAAATTTTAAACTTATTGTCAAAAACATAATTTCAAACCTTGATGGTATCAAGAAAATGTGTTATTTTTAAGAGATTCCACAGGGCTGAGTCATCAAAACGAGCATAACGAGTAGAGATTCTGTATATGTACAGGTTCAAGGTCAGCTAGAGCTGAGACGCTGACATGAGTGAAGCAAACGGAGATTTTTGATACATACTCACCTACGAGGTTCATTAGGGCCTAGTCGATGTTAAGAAAGTAGTGGTATGTACAATTATAAGGTACAGAAAAGCTGTGTAACATCTGTTTTAAATATACTTACTCTATCTGGATAAGACACATTGATCTTGTAGCATAATTTCCTACAAGGTCAAGAAAGAAATTTTTAAGCATTACATTTAGAGGATATGACGGGGTTGGGTAAGTACTATGATGACACCCTTTCTAATAAGTTCAGAAAGGGTAACATTCTTATACTGACTCTTCCCCTGTAAAAAGTACATGCTTACAAACTCAGTAAAAGTATATATATAGCTATTTGTCAGTTTTTTTGTTTTGTAGATGGGTGTGTGAGAAAGTTAGTGCAATTTTTAATAAGAAGTAAGCAAAATTGATTATATAAACTACCCTACTCGTTTATATAACGTCGTGTAGTATAGTAATTCTACCAACAAAAATCAATGTATTAGTTCTTCAATATTTATTTAATGTTCTTGAACTTTGCTCGATTGTTACGAAGCAAAAACTACATCCTTAGGCCTGTATAAATTATTTTGTACTTTTAAAGATAACAACTTCAAAATTACATTTTCTTTATTTATTAAATTAAATTTTCCCATACCATTTTTTACCAGCAATACGTGAGTGGGACTGCTCATTTTGTGTGTGTGTGTGTGTGTGATCCTTGAAATTGTTTGGTTGTAAATATAATTTTTGTATATTTCAAAATATAATTATATTTCTTGGTATTTTTAGGAAACGTTATGGAGAGTTGTAAATTCAGTAGTGATTGGTTTCAGCAGAAAGACAGCATTGGGCGTTATCCCTTGCAACATGTTGCCTGCACCAATGAAGTTCAACTGAAGCACTACTATATTTGCTTGTGCTCCTTCAAGTTATTTTTGACATTGAAAAACATTGAACTTTTTTTTTGATTCACATATATGACAAAGTAAACAGTAAACAATAAAGAAAATTTAAGGAGAACTGTAAATTGAGTAAATTATTGCTTTAATAGAAAGATTTGTATGTCACGTTTCTACCCTCAATAAAATTTAATTGAAGGCCACTGCTCTATTTTGTTTGTGATACTCAAGTTTTTGGTATTAAAGTAATTGGATAATTATTATTTAAAATGTTCATTAAAAAAAAATTAATGTTTTCTTATTTTAGGTTATGACGAAGTAACCACAAATTGACACTGTATAACCAATTAAGACAGCCAGTGTTCTACAACTCCACCAAACTAACTGTTCTCAAAGACCAGACTCTACTAACCGGATGTAAAACATCCTTAACTTGCTGTCATTGACAAATACATCATTTAATTACTGATTGGTTTTCACTGTAAACAATAACAATTATTGAGCCTTGTCAATAGTTAAATGACAGAATGGAATGAACTTCAAGTAAAACAAAATTTTATTTTAATCCTTTGTTTTATTATTAATTTTATCTGTTTAAACTTTAATTATGTCCAATTTTAGTTGTGTAAATTTTCAGATGAGTAATTTGTACATTAATTTACCAATGAATACTTTTCATTCAACGTTTTCAGTCAAACTCTCAAAAAGTCTTTCAGACCATGAAAATATGTCTACAAGAACAATAATTTGTTTTGTTTTTCATTGGTATTGCTATTTTATATAATTTACCAAACACCATGATGGCCCCATCAACTTATTTTTTAAATAACTAACTTTCTAAATACTATGTATTAGTGGTAAATATAAATTATTGCAATCTCTGTAATGTTTACACAAAACCAAATTTTTCTCCTTTAAGAGATTTTATCTGAACTTTCTTCTCAGTATTAGACTTACCAAAGATGCTGTAACGCAGCCGAACACAACTAAAACCAAAGCCAGCTTCATTGTGTAGATGATTTGTAAGAGAGGAAATACTGCACTGGGCTATCTTGAAGACATACTGTCTTATATATATGTATCGGTAAAGGGAAAACCTAATCCAGAAGTTTTGATAAGTCTTATCTGTGGCAAAACATTTTCTGGGAAACCTTTGCAGCTATTTACTAGTTTTGAGTCATAAAATTTATACAAATACTGATCTCATGTCTTTTACGTAAACATGTTTTGTATTATTTTCGAAAGGAAACATCTCTTAACGAACATTTTGAAAGTTACAATTTTAATGAGTTAAAAATGCTTGTGTATAGGCTTTGTTCATTTTTTGTATGTTTAAAAGCAAAAAAAAAAATCTGTGTCATCATCGTAAAAAGAACATGACGACTTCTAGTCCTAGCTGTAATAGCGTCAGAGTTGGAAAAGAACAAGCGTAGGTCAAGAGAGATCAGAAAGGATAGATGAAAGAGAGAAATATCACTAAGACTACATGAAAAAAGTGTAGATCCGGCATATCTCCTCGGGTATGCCATGCTTGTACTAACTATTATCAAGTGACCCTAAAGGTCATTTTCATTAATAGTTTCAGTACCAGAAAAAACGTATCAATGAAGCCGTCTACAGTCTTACCACTTTCTTATATAAATGTAAAGATAAACTGATGAGGGGGGAATTTGTTTACAAACAACAAACTGTCTCTGTATAAAACACAAATTTTAAATTGTCAATATTACCTGATGATATTTAGGCCTATATATGAACAAAAGGGAGAACACTACTTTAACCTGAAGTAGTTGGAAACCGTCAACAGTCTATGCTCTTAAAAATTAGAGAGTTCTTGAAATATTTTCAGTTTCATACTTGTATCTAAAATTAAAAGTAGCCTAAGGTTGTCAGAAGTAAGATCTTGTAAGTGATTTTTGAAACTATATTGTAGCCCTTCACCATTCTGTTGTTTCATTCTAGTGGTAGTGTGCATTATCAACATTGATTATTTAAAAGATGAAGGGTACAAAAACATTGCACAAACTCTCTCACTAAGCCCTTCCTCAAAAACTAAATAAACACGAATTAAAAGTAATCATCACCAAAAATGTCTACCAAATAGATTCATTGGCAATCTTGAGGGGACTTACCTAGATCTATACCTTTCTTCATGTAATCTTTGGTTAGATCCTTCTCACGTTTCCTATCCAATTACTTTTAACCAACTCTTGTTCTATTCTAAACCTGCCGCTATTAGAGTATTCGAGAGTTAGGAGTTTTTATTTTATGTCCTTTTCTTCTTCTTCTTTTTTTTTTTTTTTATGGTGGTAGGGTGACCAAGGGGTTTTTCACTTTTAGACAAAGAAACAATCAGTACTTTTTCAATAAAAAAATATTGAATAACTCCTATTCTTTCCGTTCTCTCTTACCTCTCTTTCCATGATTCTTCTTCATGTCATTCTGCCCCCACTCCCGGAGGATTTAATTAAAATCCAAGTCTTTCTGCTCTCCCTTGCCTCTCTTACCACAGTTCTTTTCCATGACCATCTGGGCCTCCCCTCAGTCCCTGTGGATTCCAATCCAACAACTTCACCTCACTCTATGTCCCCCCCACCGATTCTTGTGGATTCCAATCCAACACCTTTTTCTCCACAACTTCTTGGTATATTCTTAGTTTATACCATACATCTCCATTTCCATCTTCTTATCTGTATGTTTATTTTATCTTTGTTTGCTTTTGCCTTTAGTTACTCATTGTCATCATAATGGACCATCTTACATTAAGAATCCTTCTCTGACATCTATTCACAAATGGCAGTAGCACCATTCAGGGGATTAATGAGTGACCAAGTTTATGCAATTTCCTGTAACATTTATTTGTTAATATATCCATTTTGAGCCGTGTTTATATCTGTCAAGTAATCAAACAAAAACCAGCTTCGTGAACGATCCAGAAGACATTCCTTCTACTGGTTGTCACATGTGCAAGCACAGAGCAGCAATAACAGACTGAGCAGTTTATTGTACGAGTATAACAGCTGTTTATGTTTCCCCAGTTTTGAAATTTGGGGTTGTTACTAATGTATTAAACAGAACTGGCTGGGGGGTGCGTTTTTACTACATGTATGAAGCGAGAAGAAATGTTATTGAAGGGATAAAATATATTTGAGATTTCACTTTGTTGTATAGGCTAAGTAGTGTAGAGAAAATTATGTGATGGATCCATTAAGGACTCATGAGCCTAAAAAGTACTACCGTGGGCTTTTTTTAAATATCCGTCTTTCGTATGTGCAGTGGTTTACAGCACAAATGGTTGTACAGATTTTATTCAAGTATAAACTTGTGGCCACATTTTGGCTATATAACCATAAATATATAAAATACATATTTTAACCTCAAGCCAACTCAGATTCTCTAACTATATAGTTAGGATATTTACGAGTAGTATGTGTAGTATTGATTATTTTTGTCTTATTTTATTATGTTTCATTTTATGGTACTGTTTTATTATTGTATTAATGTGGTTTTAGTTTATAAATATCTTATGAAAATTATGATCCAATTGACGAATCAAATAAAAATAAATTTCATTTAAATTTCATTTCTCGGGATATTTTAACTAAAATTTCGAACTAGTTACTATAAGAAACATAAAATTATAATTTTCTCAAAAATCATCTATACTTTTACATAAGGCGATGATGACCGAGAGGTTTTTTTACCTTAAAAAAATAAAATAAAAGGAAGTGATTCATTCCAGTCAAAACAATGACTAGCCTTGCCAAATAACTTAAACAAGTCAAGTTGATGTTATCAGACACTCATACGTTCATTAGGAACTTCATTGTATAATAATTAAACACTTATAAATGATAAATGGATTTGTTGAGGTATTATTTGTTAATCAATTGATAAGGTTTTGGTATTTAGTATAATTAGTGTAAAAACCCAGATAAATTAAGTCAGGAAATGAGATAAAATAAATTTTAAGAAATGTTAGTCAATGTCACTATTTATGATTGGAAAGTACAGCTAAAATAGATATGCTTCTGTAGATCTACGTACAAAATCAATATATGATACGTCAGCCAAGTTGTGACTTGCTTTGGAGAACAGTTACCCCGACTCATCTAGGTTGGGATTCCGGTTACATACAGAACTCATTGTTCACACTTTGAGTTGCCAGCAATCTTGGTTGCGATCACCAACTGGATTACCAACACCACGGTATTGAGATGGCAGCGATCAGCTGTAGCTAGAGCTCACAAGGTTATGATGTGTGGGAAGAGATGAATTGTCCGACAGATTGACAGGACTCGTGTTTAGTCATCCCAATTTATTTAGTGAAGTCTTCCAAATTAACATGTCGTGTTAAATTTTGGAAAATGGTGTTTCCGACATTCTCGGGAAGGCCTGTAAAACATGTCGGTCTGTGTTAGTTATATTATATTTCGGGAGGCGTGACGTAACAGACTACCGGCTTTAGACTACTCTTACTTTATTTAGGGTTAGGTGTAGTTACTTATATAATTAAATGTAAGTCCTTCGAATTAATTTATTATAATTATCTCATTAAGAACTGGTTACCTATAGTGGTGTTTGTTTTGGTAGGGGTAAGTGAATTAAGACTTCCTGGGTATAAGTGGCCACGTTTCCTTCATATCAGTTTAACATAATCGCGATATTAAACTAAGTATTTTGCCCTTGTTAGGAATTAAGATAGTTTTAGCTAGGAATATAGTCCAAGTTCTTTTTAAGAACCCAGTATGACAACAATTATTATTGTGACAGACCTGGAAAAATGATAAAATTGCTTACCTTGCAAGCATGGCAGATGTCATTGATGCTACAAACATATATAAACCCTTGGGTGGGTGAATACTTGGCCCGTCAGTGGGCCAAGATTGATCAAGGAAGGTGCTCCAAGAATTCTTGAAGATAGCCAGACGGACTTGGCGAGTATGAGTTACCTAGGAGTATTGAAACTTCAGATGAGCATCCATGAGTGGCAAGCAGGGTGAGCAAAATTCGTGTATAAACCTTGTAATTATTTCAGAGACAAGTCATTATAAACTATAACATAGAATCAGATCTGTGAGTCACAACAATTAGAGTAATTCTTAACATGAGAGTAATAAGACAGGAGATAGTCATTCTTAATAATAATTGTTAATTAAGATTAATTAAGTACTGAACCACTGATTTGAGTAGATTGAAAATAAATTAATCCAGGGACTAAAAGGAACTTCCTAACAAATCCAAATTTGTTAGAAGAGCCATTCCTAACACCTCCATTATTAAAAATGTATAATTTGGAAAATGTTTAATACAAAATAATAATAATTGTTTCATATTTAGTCAGATTAATAACGCTTGTGACAATTGAATTTTGTTGGAATTAGATTTTGGTTGATTTCAGAAACAATAAATAAATTAAGAATTAATTTCTGAGAATCCAGTATTCAGGTGTACTTTTACCTGTTTGTGGATGTAACTTTATTTAACAACAACAATATTAAAGTGTTTTCTCAGAAATGAATAATTACCAATAATTAATCTTAACAGCTGTTATTAAAAGTTCAATTTTAACCAAATACAGTTTGCGCTGAGAATGTGTTTACGTTACAAGCGAAGCAAGTTGTAACCCTATTTAAATATTTTTTGCAAAGACTGTGTCCACTCTTAATTTTATCCTTTTGACCGACAAGATTCTCAAGTGCCATTATTAGTAAGAATAGTTTTTTTTTTTTTGGTTTTTGGAATGGGCCAGTGAGAAAGTTTGTGCAATATTTTACAGTTTGTTTGAGGTTAAAGCTGACAAGATTTGTTTAGGCGGTTAATGTATATATATCGTCAAAATCGTTTGAGCCTATTTTGAAAGTGGTAAAATTATCATTTTTAATTTTGATTTCGTGTATGAGTGAAAGTGAGGTGTACGTTTTTGTATCAGATATTACATACTCAGAATAAGATATATGTTAATTTTGGTAATCAAATAATATTTTGACTTGTGTTATTTGAAGGGTCTTCATGTTTCACGACCTCAATAAACTGGTGAATTTCAACATGGCGTCCGTACGTTGTCCTTTATTGAAAATGAAAATTTATTTATTTGATCCTCTTTTATACATAATTTTAACAGGAAAAATTTGACAATCTTATATGCTTAATAATAAAATAGACAACTGTTCACATTATAAAATGTAATACATATAAAATAAAATTCATAATAACATAATAAACAATAATATTAATAATAATAATAATAATAATAACAAAAAATACTTCCTGCTGTATTACAAGAAAATAGCAAAGGGTCACTTCATCCCGAGGTTAAAACCTGTTTGGGATGAAATACTCTATACATTTCTAACAATATAGCTCGATGGGAGAGAAACAATGTGACCGACCAGTCCAACCCACATATACACACACAAATTACATTTAGAAAACTAGGATTTGGCTTTTATGACAAACCATTTCAAATCAACATAAAACACTAAAAAAATAGAAATACAATAATAAAACTATACACATACATATACATAATTCACACACACACTTCTACCATTCATATTACCGGTGAAGAAGAGAGCTTTCAAGAATAAAATACAGTCACTTACTACCAGTTTATTCTCCCTCACTGGTTACTGATAATAAACATATAGACCTGCTCCTGTTCTAATAAATATTGTTTCACGAATCTACAAAACTCGATTTTATTTGTACACGTTTTAATTTTTAAAGGCATCAGATTAAAAAATTTTGGAGCAAGATATAAGTAATATTTTTTTTAAATTGTTAAATTTGGTTTTGGAAAGCGTTTTATTTGGTTTAAATATGGCCTTTAAGCACGATAGCGGCCATATAAATTAAGATAAAAACATGTAATTTGGTGTAGGGGAGTATAGTGTGGTATCTAATGAAATTCTAAAAAATCAAATTGAAATTATCAAAATGGCGTCCATTTGAAAACAGTTTTCGTTCACATCTGGTGTAATTTAACTTGTAACATTCAAATTTGCAGATTTCAATTCTGCATGTAATGGTACCAATCCCACATCTCTACGATGACAAAGAGCAAAGGTATTGTCAAAAATGTAATTTAGAACCTTGACTTTTCAAGAGAATGTGATAATACTCAGCCAACAATATAGTAACTATCACCGACACGAGTGTAGGTCGTAACAGCTTCAAAGCCCATCAAGACTGCGATACTGACAGGAGCGAAGCGAGTGGAGACGTTTTAATACACAACTACAAGGCCTTGCCGATGTGATGGAGGTGATATACTACATGATTCAGAAAACCTCTTGATCTACCAATACAATTTAACATTTCCTACGAGGCCCAAGAGACCAACTTTTGGTAAGAGGATCTGCTTGTTTTACATAATATAGGGTTGGGTAAGTACCATGATGGCGAGCATCATCTTGCTACTCTCTTTATGGTCAGACTAAAATAACAACTATAAATATCTGACAACAAGACCTTATCAGTTATTAAGAATAGAACACCTAAACTTGACTGTGTTGAGTCAATGTACATATCACTTCAGTTGGTACTGATAAAGTTCAAACGATTATATGTGTTACTTTGGTAGATGGTAAACTTTATCTCCAACAAGACTAATTGTTGCAGAATCTTTCGTAGACGCAATATGGAAAATACTTAATTCAAATCGTCAACTGTCAGGTTTTACTTTATAATTTTCAGTAAAATACTTTCTTTTACATTATTTAGTCGTATACAATAGTATTTAGGTTGAAAATTGCTTAATATGGTTCTATAATAACAATACAGTACAGATTTGTTCTCAAAACATTATGGTTTTGTTTTTGGATGAAAATCTAAACGTGTGACTTTTTTTTTTTTTAAGGAATTTTTAAAATGGGGAGTTTTTGGACGACCTGTGCTAATAAGTTTAAAATTATGAAGTGTTTAGGAATTTGTCTAAAAGTAAATATTGTAATATAACTTGTTGTTAATATCTAGATGACAATTTCAATCATTGTATCTTTATATTTACACTTGTGGACACTTCAATAACCAAACGAATGAAACACAATGTTCAACAAAAAACCACTTCATTGTACAAAACAAAAACAAGATGACATTTCAATGACTAAGTCATTATCTTCAGTTTCTATTGACACTGGACTGTAACTGCAAAATTTGCTTATGTTTATATTTTGTTAATTTCATAAAATTGTTTTTCCTGTATGTCTGTGTACTTTTGATTTAATTTTAAAGAAAGTTGTAATTTTTTTATTATTTGTTAATTGAGCAGGATTTTCTGTTGTGTTTGTATTTTTTCTCTTTGGAGGAAATCATTAAAATCATTATGCCTAAGTGATTAATATTTATGACACAAAGTTTTTTGTTTGTGGTGGAAATAAAATTATTATTATTAATACAATTTTTGTAAAACTCACTTGAGATGATTTGATTAAAAAAAAAAAAAAATTCACGACTACATTCATTTAGCATTTTTTTACTGATTTCTTTCGTATCACTATTTTTAGAAAGTAAGTTTTTGCTTGGATTTCTATAGGCAAATTTGATGCTTTGAGTTAAATTTGATTAACATTGATGGAACGAGTTTTAAAAAAATGTAAATAATGTATGGCTTAAGGATCTTACATGCACACACACACACACACACACACACACACACACACACACACACCACCCACCCCTACACACACACTTAAATATCAAACCACTTGAACTGTACAGTAATCTATATTTTTACAGCATCACTTCAGATACAAACTTAACACAAGACGGTACTTTATGTAACTTATGTTGGAATGTTTTATCATTTTAAACAATGTATTCTCTCGTCACAAGAAGTGATAACGATTTAACACTTAAAGAGATCAATTCAATAATATTTTTTATTTTCTAACTCTGCACGTAAAAAATATTAGATCTAATTTGTCGTGCGGAAAGTAATGAAGTTCCAGAAGTGACTTCCGGTGAGGAAGTTTAGGGTACACAATAGACTTACCTGTTCTATGTCTATTATCTTTCTGTTTCCTTACATTGGGAATAACAGATTTCGTTCCCTTACCAATCAATTCCATACTGAGTAATATGTAACAGCTGATTGAGTCTGTATTCAAGTTCTACTTATTGCCGCTAGGAGCAATGTTGTTAATAGATTGGAACACATTTAACCTCAAATATATCAACTCGCAGAGTGGTTTATGAAAATTTAGCTCCATCAGAGTTTGTTGTAACTGCATGAAAAAAACATTGAAATCGGTTGAGTAGTTGCTGAGAAACATTCAATAATTTTAATTTGGTTCGCACACCAAGGGTGCTTTGTTTCACTATTCAAAATTTGGTTTAAATTAAAACGAGAAAATTGTTTTGCCTTTCCCAGGTTCGTGTTTTGAGAATGGAATACATCTGAAATGCGTCAACAAACGTGGAGTTCACAAACCTGGGAATGGCGGAATGTTACTTATTTTAATGACATTCCTAGCGGAGATACAAATGATATACAAAATTGCTTTAAAATAGTCTATTTTTTTATTTCGAAAATAACAAATTCTACATAAATGAAAACTAATTATTTTACATTTAATTATTTGTTGAGAGTAAACATATTTGTAGGTTATGTGATTTTCAGTGAGCAGAATTTTTTCATTCACCTCCCGTTATACTGCGATGAATTCTGGATGTACTTGCTGATATACTTTAAATGTTGAAAATTCCGGTTGTCCTTAGACAGGGAAAACAGGGGGAAGTGAGGGAATATTGTATAATAAAAATGTATGGTATCCCTGCAACTTTTCTCCATTTGGATTACATAATTGTGTGATTCTAGTCAGTGACCTTGAACTGAACGACATTATGACTGACGATAACTGTAGAGATGGAGCAGAAAGGGTTCGTAGTTACGATAGTGATTGCTGTATTAGTCAACCTAAAAACATTCCCCCCCCCTATTAAGGGATATTACCCTATTCTACCTTAATCAAAACTGAAATGTTTTTAGGCCAGATATGTTCATACTTTCTACCAATACTTTCTACTACTGTTCTTATCAGCTGTCTTCAGTAGTTGATGGTATCAGGTAGAAAGAAGATCTGATAGGTTTAACTTATCTACTTGATGAGCTATGATTAATCTTAATGTAGACTGCTCCAATTTGTTGTAATGGATGAAGATGAAAATGAATTGATGATGGTATGTTTGATCCTAGTGTGGTAAAAGTGATGTTGGTACTGGCTGTTTGTACCGTTCATTGTACCAACATCGCCTTTAAATCCCAATGTGGTGGTGCACTGGATTAAAGAGTTGGTGGTTCACTGGATGATGAAATGGGTTGTTCAGTTGGTGATATACTGGTTTGTTCACTGGATGGTGTACTCTGTGGTGCACTGGATGGTGTACTCGGTGGTGCATCAGATGAAGCACTGGGTGGTACAGTTGGTGGTACACTGGCTGGTGTAGTCGGTGGTGCACTGGATGGTACAGTAGATGGAGCACTTGACGGTACAGTTGATGGTGCACTTGGTGGTACAGTTGATGGTACACTGGCTGGTGTAGTCGGTGGTGCACTGGATGGTACAGTAGATGGAGCACTTGACGGTACAGTAGATGGAGCACTTGACGGTACAGTTGATGGTGCACTGGGCGGTACAGTTGGTGGTACACTGGCTGGTGTAGTCGGTGGTGCACTGGATGGTGTACTCGGTGGTGCACTGGGTGGTGTACTAAGTGGTGTACTTGATGGTGTACTTGGTGGTCCAATGTATGTTGTACTGGGTGGTACAGTTGATGGTGTACTGGATGGTACAGTTGGTGGTGGTGTTGGGATAGTGACAGTGATAAGTTTGGTAGTACTTACCGTAGTTGTTTTAGGTTTAGGTGGCTTAGGAGGGTCACATTTTATTTTCCGATTTTTGTCACATTTAGGTCCTGGTTTAGGGTTACTATCATCACAATCTTTGTCTTCGTTTGAGTCATCATCACAATCTTTAGGTTTGGGTTTCTTTCTTTTGTCATCTCTATCATGTTTCTTCCTTTTGTCTTTATCATTATCAGGTTTCTTCCTTTTGTCATTATCATTATCAGGTTTTTTCCTTTTGTCATTATCATTATCAGGTTTTTTCCTTTTGTCATTATCATTATCAGGTTTCTTCCTTTTGTCATTATCACTATCAGGTTTCTTCCTTTTGTCATTATCACTATCAGGTTTCTTCTTTTTGTCATCATCATCTTTACGTTTACGTTCAGGTTTCCCTTTGCTGTCATCATCAACTCTACCTGGATTAGGGGGATCGCGACGTTTCTTTCTTGAATCACTTACATCACGTTTGAAGATGATGGTATTTTGGTTTAACTCTAGTTCATTGTCAATATCTTCGTCCTCCAAGTTGTATATGCTCCTTCCTTCCGCCGTCAGTATCTGTGAAACCAAACACAGATTAGTAATTAATTGCTTGTATTGAACAAACCTTGTGCTATTTTCGTAAAAAATAATTAAACTCATTTCCACATCAGACAATTTTTGGTCTTTGTTTAAAGGCGAAAACCTCTTGCTCACCGTCACCTTTTAAAAAGAAAGAAAAGAAAAACCCCCTAGCCTTCAATAGCCTACTCTAATAGCATCAGGGTCGGAAAAGAACAAGAGTTGGTCAAGAGAGATCAGATTGAAAAAATAAAAGGATCTAATTCAAGACTACATAAAAAGTTGTATATCCAGCTATGTCCCTTCGGAAGTGTTAACCCGTACTAACTAAAGTGAGCTCCCGAAGGTCCCACAGCTAACATGGGATAACTCAACTATATACAGAGTGTTCATGAAATACAAGGAACAAATTACGGAGTTGATTCCTTATGATAAACAGTACGAAAGCATTGCACAAATTTTCTCACTTAATTATTCTTAAAACTAAATAAGAATCAAGTGTTGGTCACTAAAAATGTTAGTTTGGTAGTTGTCAGTCAAAAAATGAAAATGGGCGTAATTAAAAAAAAAAATTTTTGTTTTGTTTACAAAGAAAAAAATGGAAAAATAAACCTTTGTCTACAGTTGTTGACAAAGTGGCATTTTGTTCATTTAAAATTAGTTTGCAAAACAGCTGATTTCTCAACAGTTTCACTTTGCCCACTACTTTGCTCACTCCGAATGGCAACCGAACAAAATGAAATTTAGGTTAAGTTTATTTGAATTGATTTATAATATACAGGAAATGTCCCGTATGTAGGTTAGATTAATTCTTACATGTAAAATAACATAAATAAACAACATTTTAAAGTTGAAAAAGGAGGTAATTATTCATGAAGATGATTGACAGTGTATGTACACGGAGAGTATTTTTCGTTTGCCGAGTTTTGAAGTTGGCAATCCCGTTTCCTCAACAATACACCTAAGTTATTTGTAATATTCATAAATAATCTCAGTTTTGACGTGAGGTTGAATACTATTGTATTAAATTAATGTTTTATTAAATTGTGTTACTGCTGAAGTATGTTTTTTATTTGTTACAAAATAACATCTGTAGACAAAGTATAATGTGCAATTCGTGAGCAAAGTGTCATTTTTAAACTCGATAAAATTGACGCACTCGGCAAGCCTCGTACGTCAACATTTTTCTCTCGTTTAAAAGTGCCACTTAATCACTAGTTGCACAAATAACTATTGAACACAATACATGCACACAATACATGATACACAAACTGATATCAATGTTTTAAACCACATTTTTGAACTCGGAGGCTCAGTTATAACTTTCTCTTTACTACACATATGTGGAAATAAAATAAGTCAAATCATTCCTATAAATATATATTCAGAAATAGTTCGTTTTAAACAAATGGGATGTAACAGGTATCTCATTTGAAGTCAACCAATAGCAATGACTACATAAATACTATAAGACACGACATGGCCATGTTAAATATTCTACGCTTATTCTTGAGTTGACCAATACCCGCTAGGTCGCTCTGCTAGAGAATCTGAAGTTGATGTGACTGGCGCTAGATGGCTCTACGGTCAAACAATGTTTCAGGCGGGTAAGAGAAAACGCACTGATGCCACATATGGGACCAGAGATGCGAGGGAAGGTCGAGAATCGCTTATCTCAGTGCACGAACTGACAACACTGACTATGCTGACGGAAGTAAGTGAGAAGGTTTGTGAGAGAGAGGTCAACAGTTGTACAGTCTCAACCAAGTGGGATGCGTACAGTCAAGCACCTGCTGCTAGCGCTTTCTGATAGCTGTGTGTCAAACTTGTGACGAACAGCACCCGTAAAGCGTAGACTATTTCCCTATCCTATGTCGTGTCTTATAGTATTTATGTAGTCATTGCCAACAGCTAACTTTTTAACAATATATCTGGTAGCTTACTTCTAATGGGGGGACTCTTCAGCTTTGTAAATAAACATATGAACATCAACTCAGGGCTGATATCATAAATTTAAAACCCTGATTTTATTTAAAACAGTCAAGAGTAAAGAAATCCATCACAGCCCATTTCATAGCATTTAGTATAAGAAATTAATCTGTTCAGTGCAGTGAAGTTAAATGGATTTTAAAAAAAAGAAGAAGAAATAATAAGGACTCAAGCAGGCGGGGGGGGGCTACAACAATGAAAAATCATCAATTGGAATTAGAGTATCAAGGCAGACATTGTTCGAACCATTTTAAGTGTATAATTGTATCGAAGAACAAACAAAAATAAATTAAAATACAGGAAGGAAATATTTAATCATTTAGTAACTATAATACAAAACACAAGTTGGTCAGTGAACTTATAACATAATTCCCTTGTGAACATTAAAAAAATTCGAGAAACAACAAAACTTCTTCTAAATTTTAAATGAACTGATATTTTGAAAAAAATAATAAATTACATAGATCATTAAAATCACTTCATATTTTCATTCATTTAGTAATTAATAATATCAATCATAAATTTTAATTTGTCTATGTTAAGGATGGATTTCAATCTATGGTGAACCTAGAAAATTAGTTCCCTCCCGATAATAAATCTGATTTTGTATTTATATTCTCTGCTTATTTCATTTGTTTAATTGCAATAATAATAAAAATAAATAATTTTAATTTTAATTTCAAAATTTGTCCGCCATTTTCCAATATGGAGCCCAACTTCTTATAGAGAGCTATATATTTTATGATAATTTTGGATAGAAAATACAATTTTAAGACTTTTCGCTTTGTTTTTTCATAAACTTAACAGTTTACCCTCTAGTCACTCTTTATCTTGAACACGAGTGTTTAAAACTAAATCATTATAATGAAACTCGATTCTATGCGATTTGTTTTCCATTTTAGATTTTATAGTTTCCTGAGAACTCTAGTAAATTAATGATAAAACAGAAAAAGGATAGTTATTTGTGCAACTAGTGAGCAAAGTGACACTTTTTTAAACGAGAGAAAAATGTTGACGCACGAAGCTTGCTGAGTGCGTCAATTTTACCGAGTTTAAAAAAGACACTTTGCTCACGAATTGCACATTATACTTTGTCTACAGTTGTTATTTTGTGACAAATAAAAAACATACATCAGCAGTAACACAATTTAATAAAACATTAATTTAATACAATAGTGTTCAACCTCACGTCAAAACTGAGATTATTTATGAATATTACAAATAACTTAGGTGTATTGTTATTTGGAAACGGGATTGCCAACTTCAAAACTCGGTAAACGAAAAATACTCTCCGTGTACATACACTGTCAATCATTTTTATGAATAATTACTTCCTTTTTCAACTTTAAAACGTTGTTTTGTTGTTTATTTATGTTATTTTATATGTAAGAATTAATCTAACATACATACAGGACATTTCCTGTATATTATAAATCAATTCAAATAAACTTAACCTAAATTTCGTTTTGTTCGGTTGCCATTCGGAGTGAGCAAAGTAGTGTGCAAAGTAGTGGGCAAAGTGAAATTGTTGAGAAATCAGATGTTTTGCAAACTAATTTAAATGAACAAAATGCCACTTTGTCAACAACTGTAGACACACTTATTTTTCTGCTAAGTTTAGAATTACTTAAATTTGTAAAAATCATTACATAATCTTACAAGAAGTACAAAACTTGTTTTCAAGACAAAGTTAATATTAAATGAATATTGAGTGACTGAGTGACCAAAGCATTACGTAAAACAGTGACTAGCGGCTTAGACGGTTAGGTTTTTGAAAAAAACAAAAAAACAAAGAATAAAATACTTTTAGAATTACATTTTCTATCCGGAATTACAATAAAATATTTGGGTTTCTATAATGAATTTTCAACTTGAGCGCCATGTTTGAAATGGTGGACAAATTAAAAAAAATTAAATACACCCCAAACATCTCACTTAAAACTTAGACGACCCTCCCCCATTAAAAGTAAGCTGTCAGATATGGTAGTTAAAAGTTAGTTATTGCTTCATTGTATATTGAGACATCCTGTATATCGTGTCTAAATTTGGTAATGTTACTGTTACATCAAAATTGTACATTTTCAAGAGAGTTTTCATAACCTATACACAGATGTGTGGATATCAGGTCCGTTGAGGCCTAGCCTTCGTCAAAAAATTAATAATATACACAATTACAAGGTTCAGAAGTGTAACAACTGTTTTAAACAAACACACTACTGGATAAGACTCCTTGATCTACCAATACAATTTAACATTTCCTACAAGAAACCAACTTTAGGGCGTTACATTTAGAGGACCTGCTTGTATTATAGGGCTGGTTGAGTACTATGTGTAATAAGGATAGAATATTTCACGTTGCAATTAAACATTTGAATTTAATCTCGTGGTGGAATTTAGCAGATTTATCCATTTCTAAAGCGGACAAGAAAATATTAGTGGACGCCATCATGTTACTTACCCAGCCCTATACAATGTAATACAAGCAGATCTTATAAATTTAACGCCTCTAAGTTGGTTTCTTGTGCCTTGTAGGAATTGTCAAATTGTATTGGCAGATCAAGAAGTCTTATACAGTAGTGTGTTTGTTTCAAAACAGTTGTTACACTTGTGGACCTTGTAATTACAACTTGTTGATGTCGACTAGACCCTTACTGGATTTGTGAGTGTGTATTTAGAAATATAATCAGTCGCATCGCACGTTATCAGTCCTTGTGATCCTCTATGCTATAACCTAACCCTAACCTAACCTAACCTAACCTAACCTAACCTAACCTAACCTAACCATAACTTAACCTAACCTAACTTAACCTAACCTAACCTAACCTAACCTAACCTAACCTAACCTAACCTAACCTAACCTAACCTAACCTAACCTAACCTAACCCTAACTTAACCTAACCTAACCTAACCTAACCTAACCTAACCTAACCTAACCTAACCTAACCTAACCATAAATTTAACGCCTCAAACTTGGTTTCTTGTACCTTGTAGGAAATGTTAAATTGTATTGGTAGATCAAGAGGTCTTATCCAGTAGGGTGTTTGTTTAAAACAGTTGTTACACTTCTGGACCTTGTAATTACAACTTGTTGATGTCGACTAGACCCTTACTGGATTTGTGAGTGTGTATTTAGAAATATAATCAGTCGCATCGCACGTTATCAGTCCTTGTGATCCTCTATGCTATAACCTAACCCTAACCTAACCCTAACCTAACCTAACCCTAACCTAACGTAACCTAACCTAACCTAACCTAATCTAACCTAACCTAACTTAACCTAACCTAACTTAACTTAACCTAACCTAACCTAACCTATCCTAACCTAACCTAACCTAACCTAACCTAACCTAACCTAACATAAACTAACCTAACCCTAACCTAACCCTAACCTAACCCTAACCTAACCTAACCTAACCTAACCTAACCTAACCAAACCTAACCTAACCTAACCTAACCTAACCTAACATAACCTAACCAAACCTAACCTAACCTAACCTAACCTAACCCAACCTAACATAAACTAACCTAACCTAACCTAACCTAACCTAACCTAACCTAACCTAACCTAACCTAACCTAACCTAACCATAAATTTAACGCCTCAAACTTGGTTTCTTGTACCTTGTAGGAAATGTTAAATTGTATTGGTAGATCAAGAGGTCTTATCCAGTAGGGTGTTTGTTTAAAACAGTTGTTACACTTCTGGACCTTGTAATTACAACTTGTTGATGTCGACTAGACCCTTACTGGATTTGTGAGTGTGTATTTAGAAATATAATCAGTCGCATCGCACGTTATCAGTCCTTGTGATCCTCTATGCTATAACCTAACCCTAACCTAACCCTAACCTAACCTAACCCTAACCTAACCTAACCTAACCTAACCTAACCTAATCTAACCTAACCTAACTTAACCTAACCTAACTTAACTTAACCTAACCTAACCTAACCTATCCTAACCTAACCTAACCTAACCTAACCTAACCTAACCTAACATAAACTAACCTAACCCTAACCTAACCCTAACCTAACCCTAACCTAACCTAACCTAACCTAACCAAACCTAACCTAACCTAACCTAACCTAACCTAACCTAACATAACCTAACCAAACCTAACCTAACCTAACCTAACCTAACCCAACCTAACATAAACTAACCTAACCTAACCTAACCTAACCTAACCTAACCTAACCAGCCTGCCAGAACGGTTCTCTTAGGCGTTAAAAAGTCTCCATTCGCTTCGCTCCGCCGTTGTGTCAGTATCTCTATTATTTTGTGTGTGTAAAATTAACATTTTTAGAGATATTTTTCACAATATAAAATAAGGAACAATTATCATCTAAAGATTCCTTTCAGTATATTCCAAATTACTTAGGCCTACAAATCGAAGTTTTATTTTACTTTTCTGTTTAGTCATTTATTTGCAATAAAAACATTTGTAGCCAGCAAAAATTTCATCAAAATCGCTAAATCTGATTTTGAAGTGTAATAATATATAATTCCTCTGGTTATTTTAAGTAATATAATAATAATAAAAGTAAACATAAAAAATTAAGAGTATTATTTTAAGAAAAAAAAAAACAAAAAATATTCCCACTCACCAATCTTTAAAACTAACCAAAACTAATGGTCAACAAAATCGTAATTTTTAGTATGTCTATAAAAGAGTTAAAATGAACCATTTATACCATTTTTAACAAATATTTAAGTATTTAAATAAGGCTATAACTAACTATCGTTTTGATTAAAATCGAGCCTTTATGACGGTACGTTTTTTCCAAATATTCCTGATTTTATTTGTCATTTTGTTCACGTGTTTGGATCATAACCATCTTATTTCACTAAAATTTAAATGAAAATGTTGGAGCTAATTTTGAGAAATTAAATATTATATAACCGACCCTTGACAGATATTTCGCTTTTACATAAACAGTAATTCACTAACAAAATTTTGTTTACGTCCACTTAGAGACTAAATTTGAGCAAAATTTTACCAAAATCGTTTAAGCAGAAATTGAGAAAATAGTAATTTTGTGTTTTCTTAATGTCAGATACCCTGAAATTTTTTTGTTATCGAAAAAATGAAAAAAAAAATGTCACGAGATATGGTCAAAATGTGTCCGCGTAACTTTTTTATTTAAAAAAATCTGTCCATTGTGCTGAATTGCAATATATACATCCTTCCAAAGTTGAAATGCAACTGTTAATACAGCTAAATCGTTACTATAATGACCCAGAGCAATGTGAACATTATTTTGAGGTTATATGTAAGCACAGAAAAATTTTAACTTTTCTTAGAAAACATTTATTTTGATGTTAAAGATTTCAAGAACAGAATTCGATTTGAAAGTTTCAAAATGGCTGCCGTTATGATAATTGAATTGTATTTATTAACTTACCAAAGATGCTGTAAAACATCCTATTAAAATCAAACACAAAGCTAACCGCATTGCGTCTGTAGGTGGTGTAGAAATACTTTGAAATTTTAATGAATATCTCTTGTTATATATACAATAGTCTCAGTGGAGTATTAGTGAGGCTTTAGGGGGGGCTTATTTTTATTTATAATTCAATTTGAAGAAATTGTAAAAATAATCTTATCAACTTTTAAGTTTTTTAATTGTTTTCCCCGCTGTAAAATATTTAGAATTACTTATCAAAGATTGATTCCGGTTCAGTAGTAGTGAATAATTTGTATCATAAATAAGAAGTTAACGAAAGGCCATCATGGTAACTGTCCAGCCCTATTCTAAAAGTAATACAATCAGATCTTTTAAATTTAAGAAGTGTTGGACTTTTGGTGCTTTTGGGGCTTTTGATACTAAGCCCATTGAGGCCTACCTTACGTCAAAAAATTAATAATATACACAATTACAAGGTCCAGAAGTGTAACAACTGTTTTAAACAAACACCCTACTGGATAAGACTCCTTGATCTACCAATACAATTTAACATTTCCTACAAGACACAAGAAACCAACTTTAGGGCGTTACATTTAGAGGACCTGCTTGTATTATAGGGCTGGTTGAGTACCATGTTTAATAAGGATAGAATATTTCACGTTGCAATTAAACATTTGAATTTAATCTCGTGATGGAATTTAGCAGATTTTTCCATTTCTAAAGCGGACAAGAAAATGTTAGTGGACGCCATCATGGTACTTACCCAGCCCCATGATATAATATAATACAAGCAGATCTTATAAATGTAACGATTAAATTTTGGTTTCTTGTGCCTTGTAAGAAATGTTAAATTGTATTGACAGATCAAGGAGTCTTATCCAGTAGTGTGTTTGTTAACAGTTGTTACACTTCTGGACCTTGTAATTCTACTTGTTGATGTCAACTAGACCCTTACAGGATTTGTGAGTATGTATTTAGAAATATTATTAGTCGCATCGCACGTTATCAGTCCTTGTGAACCTCGATGCTATAACCTAACCCTAACCTAACCCTAACCTAACCTAACCTAACCTAACCTAACCTAACCAAACCTAACCTAACCTAACCTAACCTAACCTAACCTAACCTAACCAAACCAAACCTAACCTAACCTAACCTAACCTAACCTAACCTAACCTAACCTAACCCTAACTTAACCTAACCTAACCTAACCTAACCCTAACTTAACCTAACCTAACTTAACCTAACCTAACCTAACCTAACCTAACCCTAACTTAACCTAACCTAACCTAACCTAACCTAACCCTAACTTAACCTAACCTAACTTAACCAAACCAAACCTAACCTAACCTAACCTAACCTAACCTAACCCTAACTTAACCTAACCTAACCTAACCTAACCCTAACTTAACCTAACCTAACTTAACCTAACCTAACCTAACCTAACCTAACCTAACCTATCCTAACCTAACCTAACCTAACCTAACCTAACCTAACCTAACCTAACCTAACTTAACCTAGCCTAACCTAACCTAACCTAACCTAACCTAACCTAACCTAACCTAACCTAACCATAAATTTAACGCCTCAAACTTGGTTTCTTGGACGTTGTAGGAAATGTTAAATTGTATTGGTAGATCAAGAAGTCTTATCCAGTAGTGTGTTTGTTTAAAACAGTTGTTACACTTCTGGACCTTGTAATTCTACTTGTTGATGTCGACTAGACCCTTACTGGATTTGTGAGTGTGTATTTAGAAATATAATCAGTCGCATCGCACGTTATCAGTCCTTGTGAACCTCGATGCTATAACTTAACCCTAACCTAACCTAACCTAACCTAACCTAACCCTAACCTAACCTAACCTAACCTAACCTAACCTGACCTAACCTAACCTAACCCAACCTAACCTAACCTAACCTAAACTCTCCTAACCTAACCTAACCCAACCTAACCTAACCTCTCCTAACCTAACCTAATCTAACCTAACCTAACCTAACCTAACCTAACCTAACCTAACCTAACCAAACCTAACCTAAACAAATCACATTTTTTATTGAGGTCAAAGTTCGAAATTACATTTTTGACAATAACTTCGCTATTTTTCGTCGTAGAGAGGTGGTGTTGGTACCATTGGATGCAGAATAGAAAACTGCACATTTTTATTTAGGTTGAAAATAACACTAGATATGAACAACAAGATGTTTAAAGTGGCCGCCATTTTTAATTTTCATTTAGATTTTTCTGAATTTTAACGTCACACCCTGTACCAAATTTCAAATTACTTATTTAATTTTCCGCTGTCGTACAGACGGCATGTCAAAAATCTCTTTACTTCAGTCCTTTTCAGATTGTAGTTTAGTCTTGCAGGTTACATTTCCTGCACAGACAATTTCTTACAATGTTATATGCTCTATCGAACCATACCATATACTTTATGTTGGCTTGCGTAACCAAAAGAGGTCGGATGCGATTTTCCTCTAAGGGGCACAACGTGAAATGGTGAACCTTTAACCTGTGATACTAAACAATCCATGAAATTCATGTGTTTTGTGATAGGCTAGATTGAATGTTAGTACTGCCTCCATTTCTTAAGTATTTAACCAGCCAAATTAGTTCCTAAAGTTTGGCAGCTTACTTAAGGAACACCCTGTATACTGGTTCCAAATGAACAATTATATCTATAAAAATCTCCAATGAAGTAAAGTTTTCATTTAAGTAATACAATCTAGATTAACTTTCAACTAGGTAGCGTAATCAGTAGAATTGTTTTCTTCTTGTGAGTGTTGGTGTTGGGAAAATTTGTCGTCCAAAAGACAATGTGTACAATAAATGTATATATATATTAATTAGTCTCCACTCCCTCCACTCGCGTCGGCAATTAGACTCTGGTTCTCATGACGTATGAATATCATATTTTCTTGGAAGGATAGGTTAGGTTAGTTAGGTTAGGTTAGCTTAGGTTAGGATAGGTTACGTTAGGATAGGTTAGGTTAGGTTAGCTTAGGTGAAGTTAGATTAGTTAGGTTAGGTTAGGTTAGGTTAGGTTAGGTTAATTTAGGTTAGGATAGGTTACGTTAGGATAGGTTAGGTTTGGTTAGGTTAGCTTTGGTTAAGTTAGGTTAGTTAGGTTAGCTTAGGTTAGGTTTAGGATAGGTTAAGTTAGGGTAGATTACGTTAGGATAGGTTAGGTAATATAGCTTAGGTTAGGTTAGTTAGGATAGGTTAGGTTAGGTTAGCTTAGGGTAGGTTTAGGATAGGTTAAGTCAGGATAGATTACGTTAGGATAGGTTAGGTAATATAGCTTAGGTTAGGTTTAGTTAGGATAGGTTAGGTTAGGTTGGGTTAGGTTAAGTTAGATTAGTTAGGTTAGGCTAGGTTAGGTTAGCTTAGCTTAGGTTAGGTTTAGGATAGGTTAAGTTAGGATAGATTACGTTAGGAATGTTAGGATAGGTTAGGTAATATAGCTTAGGTTAGGTTAGTTAGGATAGGTTAGGCTAGGTTAGGTTAGGTTAGCTTAGGTTAGGTTAGCTTAGCTTAAGTTAGGTTAGGTTAGGGTTCAAAATTAGATTTTTTAAAAATAATTTCGCTATTTGTCGTCGTACCATACGGTTGGTATCATTACATGGAAATTGTTATTAAATTTAGTGTTTTATAAGTTGAATAACACACGAGTTATTAAAAAAAAAAAAAAAAAAAAACTTAAAACGACGCCATTTTTACAATTTTAATTCGATTTTTCATAATTAATTACCAGGATATTAATAACCGACCTAACCTAACCCAACCAAGCTAAAGTTTTAGATTTATTGAGAGTTCAACATACGAAATTATCATCTTACAACATTCTACCCAAATTGTCAGGGTTGTAAATTTAGGGTAAATACTTTTAGGGGTTGTAAAATTGGGCTACATACAAAATACAGTTCAATTTTCCAATAAGTATAGCTAACTACAAATTTTCTGCTGCTATTAAAAAAAAAATTATTATTTCAAGTATGATATTGTATATTTCTTGCAGGGCATTATCTTTCTGAGATGATTCAGTTAATTGTACAGTAATAAATTCATTTAGATTACAGTCATGCGCTTGTAAAGATAAAATTACAAATTCTCAGAAATGGAAAGACAAGTGTAAAAAGTGTTTTGTTTCGCTATCTTTGCATTATGTTTGTTTAAAAGATAAACCCGTGTTTTCTAAGAAATCAAATAAATTTAACTTTCTTCTTTTTATAAAGTATTTTATGGTGTCTATTGTTTGTCTGTGAATTGAGTTACTTTAGTTATAAAAACAGATTTGATAAAACCTATCAATAATATTATATGAGCTTATTTTTTGTAAATCTCTAAGGACCAGACAAAATCAAATTCTGTTATAAAATAGTCTATGTAATAATTTGTATTTTTCAAATTTTATAGAAATACAGAAAGTAATGATAAATACCAAAATATAAATTTTAAATATTTATATATTATTAATAATTAGTAACAAAATATTCTCAACTTGCATATAATTTCTAGAATAACGTGAATTAAAAATTTATCTTATGACAACTATAAAACACCACAAGTATAAGTCTTTAATCTCAATTTAAATATTTTTTTCATTTTTCCTAATAAATATACATTCTCCATTTATTAAAAGAAGAAAATATATAAATAAATACACAAATAACTAATCCATTTAAAACCTAAATTACCGTATATATATATATATATATACATATATATATATATATATATATATATATATATATATATGTATATATATCCGGTAATATATATTTAAAAGACCGACTTTTACTCTCAGACCACAGTTTTTATTACCACCTATTTTTTTTTTAAATCATAAGACATAAGATACTTGGAGGCAGGAAAGGCTTTACATTGTATGACTGAGAGATACTTGTAGGTATAAAAGGCTTTATATTGCATAACTGAGAGATGATTGGAGGCAGGAAAGGCTTTACATTGTATGACTGAGAGATACTTGTAGGTATAAAAGGCTTTATATTGCATAACTGAGAGATGATTGGAGGCAGGAAAGGCTTTACATTGTATGACTGAGAGATACTTGTAGGTATAAAAGGCTTTATATTGCATAACTGAGAGATACTTGTAGGTATAAAAGGCTTTATATTGCATAACTGAGAGATGATTGGAGGCAGGAAAGGCTTTACATTGTATGACTGAGAGATACTTGTAGGTATAAAAGGCTTTATATTGCATAACTGAGAGATGATTGGAGGCAGGAAAGGCTTTACATTGTATGACTGAGAGATACTTGTAGGTATAAAAGGCTTTATATTGCATAACTGAGAGATGATTGGAGGCAGGAAAGGCTTTACATTGTATGACTGAGAGATACTTGTAGGTATAAAAGGCTTTATATTGCATAACTGAGAGATACTTGTAGGTATAAAAGGCTTTATATTGCATAAATGAGAGATGATTGGAGGCAGGAAAGGCTTTACATTGTATGACTGAGAGATACTTGTAGGTATAAAAGGCTTTATATTGCATAACTGAGAGATGATTGGAGGCAGGAAAGGCTTTACATTGTATGACTGAGAGATACTTGTAGGTATAAAAGGCTTTATATTGCATAACTGAGAGATACTTGTAGGTATAAAAGGCTTTATATTGCATAACTGAGAGATGATTGGAGGCAGGAAAGGCTTTACATTGTATGACTGAGAGATACTTGTAGGTATAAAAGGCTTTATATTGCATAACTGAGAGATGATTGGAGGCAGGAAAGGCTTTACATTGTATGACTGAGAGATACTTGTAGGTATAAAAGGCTTTATATTGCATAACTGAGAGATGGTTGGAGGCAGGAAAGGCTTTACATTGTATGACTGAGAGATACTTGTAGGTATAAAAGGCTTTATATTGCATAACTGAGAGATGATTGGAGGCAGGAAAGGCTTTACATTGTATGACTGAGAGATACTTGTAGGTATAAAAGGCTTTATATTGCATAACTGAGAGATGATTGGAGGCAGGAAAGGCTTTACATTGTATGACTGAGAGATACTTGTAGGTATAAAAGGCTTTATATTGCATAACTGAGAGATGATTGGAGGCAGGAAAGGCTTTACATTGTATGACTGAGAGATACTTGTAGGTATAAAAGGCTTTATATTGCATAACTGAGAGATGATTGGAGGCAGGAAAGGCTTTACATTGTATGACTGAGAGATACTTGTAGGTATAAAAGGCTTTATATTGCATGACTGAGAGATGATTGGAGGCAGGAAAGGCTTTACATTGTATGACTGAGAGATACTTGTAGGTATAAAAGGCTTTATATTGCATAACTGAGAGATGATTGGAGGCAGGAAAGGCTTTACATTGTATGACTGAGAGATACTTGTAGGTATAAAAGGCTTTATATTGCATAACTGAGAGATGATTGGAGGCAGGAAAGGCTTTACATTGTATGACTGAGAGATACTTGTAGGTATAAAAGGCTTTATATTGCATGACTGAGAGATGATTGGAGGCAGGAAAGGTTTTACATTGTATGACTGAGAGATACTTGTAGGTATAAAAGGCTTTATATTGCATAACTGAGAGATGATTGGAGGCAGGAAAGGCTTTACATTGTATGACTGAGAGATACTTGTAGGTATAAAAGGCTTTATATTGCATAACTGAGAGATGATTGGAGGCAGGAAAGGCTTTACATTGTATGACTGAGAGATACTTGTAGGTATAAAAGGCTTTATATTGCATGACTGAGAGATGATTGGAGGCAGGAAAGGCTTTACATTGTATGACTGAGAGATACTTGTAGGTATAAAAGGCTTTATATTGCATGACTGAGAGATGATTGGAGGCAGGAAAGGCTTTACATTGTATGACTGAGAGATACTTGTAGGTATAAAAGGCTTTATATTGCATAACTGAGAGATGATTGGAGGCAGGAAAGGCTTTACATTGTATGACTGAGAGATACTTGTAGGTATAAAAGGCTTTATATTGCATGACTGAGAGATGATTGGAGGCAGGAAAGGCTTTACATTGTATGACTGAGAGATACTTGTAGGTATAAAAGGCTTTATATTGCATAACTGAGAGATGATTGGAGGCAGGAAAGGCTTTACATTGTATGACTGAGAGATACTTGTAGGTATAAAAGGCTTTATATTGCATAACTGAGAGATGATTGGAGGCAGGAAAGGCTTTACATTGTATGACTGAGAGATACTTGTAGGTATAAAAGGCTTTATATTGCATGACTGAGAGATGATTGGAGGCAGGAAAGGCTTTACATTGTATGACTGAGAGATACTTGTAGGTATAAAAGGCTTTATATTGCATAACTGAGAGATGATTGGAGGCAGGAAAGGCTTTACATTGTATGACTGAGAGATACTTGTAGGTATAAAAGGCTTTATATTGCATAACTGAGAGATGATTGGAGGCAGGAAAGGCTTTACATTGTATGACTGAGAGATACTTGTAGGTATAAAAGGCTTTATATTGCATGACTGAGAGATGATTGGAGGCAGGAAAGGCTTTACATTGTATGACTGAGAGATACTTGTAGGTATAAACGGCTTTATATTGCATAACTGAGAGATGATTGGAGGCAGGAAAGGCTTTACATTGTATGACTGAGAGATACTTGTAGGTATAAAAGGCTTTATATTGCATGACTGAGAGATGATTGGAGGCAGGAAAGGCTTTACATTGTATGACTGAGAGATACTTGTAGGTATAAAAGGCTTTATATTGCATAACTGAGAGATGATTGGAGGCAGGAAAGGCTTTACATTGTATGACTGAGAGATACTTGTAGGTATAAAAGGCTTTATATTGCATAACTGAGAGATGATTGGAGGCAGGAAAGGCTTTACATTGTATGACTGAGAGATACTTGTAGGTATAAAAGGCTTTATATTGCATGACTGAGAGATGATTGGAGGCAGGAAAGGCTTTACATTGTATGACTGAGAGATACTTGTAGGTATAAAAGGCTTTATATTGCATAACTGAGAGATGATTGGAGGCAGGAAAGGCTTTACATTGTATGACTGAGAGATACTTGTAGGTATAAAAGGCTTTATATTGCATAACTGAGAGATGATTGGAGGCAGGAAAGGCTTTACATTGTATGACTGAGAGATACTTGTAGGTATAAAAGGCTTTATATTGCATAACTGAGAGATGATTGGAGGCAGGAAAGGCTTTACATTGTATGACTGAGAGATACTTGTAGGTATAAAAGGCTTTATATTGCATAACTGAGAGATGATTGGAGGCAGGAAAGGCTTTACATTGTATGACTGAGAGATACTTGTAGGTATAAAAGGCTTTATATTGCATAACTGAGAGATGATTGGAGGCAGGAAAGGCTTTACATTGTATGACTGAGAGATACTTGTAGGTATAAAAGGCTTTATATTGCATAACTGAGAGATGATTGGAGGCAGGAAAGGCTTTACATTGTATGACTGAGAGATACTTGTAGGTATAAAAGGCTTTATATTGCATAACTGAGAGATGATTGGAGGCAGGAAAGGCTTTACATTGTATGACTGAGAGATACTTGTAGGTATAAAAGGCTTTATATTGCATGACTGAGAGATGATTGGAGGCAGGAAAGGCTTTACATTGTATGACTGAGAGATACTTGTAGGTATAAAAGGCTTTATATTGCATAACTGAGAGATGATTGGAGGCAGGAAAGGCTTTACATTGTATGACTGAGAGATACTTGTAGGTATAAAAGGCTTTATATTGCATGACTGAGAGATGATTGGAGGCAGGAAAGGCTTTACATTGTATGACTGAGAGATACTTGTAGGTATAAAAGGCTTTATATTGCATAACTGAGAGATGATTGGAGGCAGGAAAGGCTTTACATTGTATGACTGAGAGATACTTGTAGGTATAAAAGGCTTTATATTGCATAACTGAGAGATGATTGGAGGCAGGAAAGGCTTTACATTGTATGACTGAGAGATACTTGTAGGTATAAAAGGCTTTATATTGCATGACTGAGAGATGATTGGAGGCAGGAAAGGCTTTACATTGTATGACTGAGAGATACTTGTAGGTATAAAAGGCTTTATATTGCATAACTGAGAGATGATTGGAGGCAGGAAAGGCTTTACATTGTATGACTGAGAGATACTTGTAGGTATAAAAGGCTTTATATTGCATAACTGAGAGATGATTGGAGGCAGGAAAGGCTTTACATTGTATGACTGAGAGATACTTGTAGGTATAAAAGGCTTTATATTGCATGACTGAGAGATGATTGGAGGCAGGAAAGGCTTTACATTGTATGACTGAGAGATACTTGTAGGTATAAAAGGCTTTATATTGCATAACTGAGAGATGATTGGAGGCAGGAAAGGCTTTACATTGTATGACTGAGAGATACTTGTAGGTATAAAAGGCTTTATATTGCATAACTGAGAGATGATTGGAGGCAGGAAAGGCTTTACATTGTATGACTGAGAGATACTTGTAGGTATAAAAGGCTTTATATTGCATAACTGAGAGATGATTGGAGGCAGGAAAGGCTTTACATTGTATGACTGAGAGATACTTGTAGGTATAAAAGGCTTTATATTGCATAACTGAGAGATGATTGGAGGCAGGAAAGGCTTTACATTGTATGACTGAGAGATACTTGTAGGTATAAAAGGCTTTATATTGCATAACTGAGAGATGATTGGAGGCAGGAAAGGCTTTACATTGTATGACTGAGAGATACTTGTAGGTATAAAAGGCTTTATATTGCATAACTGAGAGATGATTGGAGGCAGGAAAGGCTTTACATTGTATGACTGAGAGATACTTGTAGGTATAAAAGGCTTTATATTGCATAACTGAGAGATGATTGGAGGCAGGAAAGGCTTTACATTGTATGACTGAGAGATACTTGTAGGTATAAAAGGCTTTATATTGCATGACTGAGAGATGATTGGAGGCAGGAAAGGCTTTACATTGTATGACTGAGAGATACTTGTAGGTATAAAAGGCTTTATATTGCATAACTGAGAGATGATTGGAGGCAGGAAAGGCTTTACATTGTATGACTGAGAGATACTTGTAGGTATAAAAGGCTTTATATTGCATAACTGAGAGATGATTGGAGGCAGGAAAGGCTTTACATTGTATGACTGAGAGATACTTGTAGGTATAAAAGGCTTTATATTGCATAACTGAGAGATGATTGGAGGCAGGAAAGGCTTTACATTGTATGACTGAGAGATACTTGTAGGTATAAAAGGCTTTATATTGCATAACTGAGAGATGATTGGAGGCAGGAAAGGCTTTACATTGTATGACTGAGAGATACTTGTAGGTATAAAGGCTTTATATTGCATAACTGAGAGATGATTGGAGGCAGGAAAGGCTTTACATTGTATGACTGAGAGATACTTGTAGGTATAAAAGGCTTTATATTGCATGACTGAGAGATGATTGGAGGCAGGAAAGGCTTTACATTGTATGACTGAGAGATACTTGTAGGTATAAAAGGCTTTATATTGCATAACTGAGAGATGATTGGAGGCAGGAAAGGCTTTACATTGTATGACTGAGAGATACTTGTAGGTATAAAAGGCTTTATATTGCATAACTGAGAGATGATTGGAGGCAGGAAAGGCTTTACATTGTATGACTGAGAGATACTTGTAGGTATAAAAGGCTTTATATTGCATGACTGAGAGATGATTGGAGGCAGGAAAGGCTTTACATTGTATGACTGAGAGATACTTGTAGGTATAAAAGGCTTTATATTGCATAACTGAGAGATGATTGGAGGCAGGAAAGGCTTTACATTGTATGACTGAGAGATACTTGTAGGTATAAAAGGCTTTATATTGCATAACTGAGAGATGATTGGAGGCAGGAAAGGCTTTACATTGTATGACTGAGAGATACTTGTAGGTATAAAAGGCTTTATATTGCATGACTGAGAGATGATTGGAGGCAGGAAAGGCTTTACATTGTATGACTGAGAGATACTTGTAGGTATAAAAGGCTTTATATTGCATAACTGAGAGATGATTGGAGGCAGGAAAGGCTTTACATTGTATGACTGAGAGATACTTGTAGGTATAAAAGGCTTTATATTGCATAACTGAGAGATGATTGGAGGCAGGAAAGGCTTTACATTGTATGACTGAGAGATACTTGTAGGTATAAAAGGCTTTATATTGCATGACTGAGAGATGATTGGAGGCAGGAAAGGCTTTACATTGTATGACTGAGAGATACTTGTAGGTATAAAAGGCTTTATATTGCATGACTGAGAGATGATTGGAGGCAGGAAAGGCTTTACATTGTATGACTGAGAGATACTTGTAGGTATAAAAGGCTTTATATTGCATGACTGAGAGATGATTGGAGGCAGGAAAGGCTTTACATTGTATGACTGAGAGATACTTGTAGGTATAAAAGGCTTTATATTGCATGACTGAGAGATGATTGGAGGCAGGAAAGGCTTTACATTGTATGACTGAGAGATACTTGTAGGTATAAAAGGCTTTATATTGCATAACTGAGAGATGATTGGAGGCAGGAAAGGCTTTACATTGTATGACTGAGAGATACTTGTAGGTATAAAAGGCTTTATATTGCATGACTGAGAG